>JACEGR010003310.1:0-107666 GCA_014170235.1 Listronotus bonariensis
AAATGCGGCCTCATGGCCAACTACACCGTACTTACCCGTAAGCATTGTTAGAATAGATAAAAATTAAATGGTTAATATTTCGAAAGATATAAATTTTCGGAATGGACATAATTGTACAGTGCGTCCAATCTAACTTGTCCAAATTTTAAATGTCTATAACTTTTTTATTTCGTAACTTAAAAAATGATCCAAAAACCAACTTGTACAGTGGATATATTAAATTTAAATTTTTGTAAACCTCTTTAAATGACGCATTTATTAGTGGTATAATATACAGGGTGTCCCATTTTAAAAAAGGTAACTTATGTCAATATATTCTGTTAATAAAATTGTTTTGTGTAACATTCATAACAGAAAACAAACTTGATTATCCATTGTACCAGTAGGTTTTTGAATCATTTAATATTAAGTTAAAAAATAAAAGAGTTATAGGCATTTAAAATGTGGATAAGTTAGATCGGACTCACTGTACAAACTTACCCTTATTTTAAATGCTTAATAGGATACTCTAGGATAGGAACTCTTAAGGTTATTGTCAAAATATTTTGTATAGTTTATTTCCTTTTCTGAGAATTTAAACAAAATTATATTTTGCTTTTCTCTAAGAATAAAGATATTATATATTTATTCTGGAGAAAAGCTAAATAATGTTTTGGTTAGATATAATTTTTAACGATTATTCTTGACTTTTCTGTATACATATAATAATTGTTAAAATATCAATACAATCTACCTAAGTACTTTGTTCACCACAAGGAACCCTACCTAATTCACAATAAAGCTTTTGTCTTGAAAAAAAAATGATAGTTATGTAATAGCTTGCAAATATAATTTTTCCCAAAAATTCAAAATAAGTCAAAAAAGGTTGACCTCAGGTATAGAACACTACACATAAAATAAGTTTAGCATTTTACTCACAACATAAAAAATACATTATATAAAGGGTGTTTCATTTAAAATAGGGAACTTAACATTAACTTTCGGTATAATCAGAACAGGCAGAACTGTCAAAATATTTTAGGCGTATGTCCCGTTCTGACTTTATGTTCTTAAATTTTCCAAGGCCTACTTTTCGACAAATCCATTGCAGCAAATGCCGGTAAAATACCCTGTACAGGGTGTTCACCAATTAATGGTGGACAAAGAAACCATATTTCTTATGACCATATATTAGCATTTAACTAAACATATCAATATTCAAGTTAAAAATTGGAAAGATACAGGTTGTCAAAGTCAAAATAATTTATTCGTGACGTAAAAAATATTTAACATTTTATCTCTATTGGCAGCTATTAAATTGTGACTTTTTATGAAAATACTTACCACGGAAAAAAAGTTATTTTTTAAAAAGTCACATTTTATTAACTGTCAATGTAAATCAAATAATAAATATTTTTTACGTCACAAAAAATAATTTAATTTTAACTTTAACAACCTGTATCCATCCGTCTTATTTTCAACCTGAATATTGGTATATTTGGTTAAATGCTAATATTTCAGCATGAGGAATATGGTTTCTTGGTCTAACATTAATTAGTGAAGACTAACACCCTGTGGAGGAAGTTCCACCGGCATTTGCTGCGATCGATTTCTCGAAAAGGAGGCCTTGGAAAATTTGGAAACAATATAAAGTCAGTGGGGGACATACCCCTAAAAAAACAATAAATTTAGATACGACAAGAGAAATATTTTGTCTACAAATTTTTTTCTTGAATGATATTTGAAAAGGCTATTTTACGAGAATTACAAGTAAGTGTTTCACCTTTAGCTTACATATAAATTAACAATAGTTTTTGACCTATTTTTACTTTAACCTAACTAAGCTTTACCGCCGAAATACCATCATGTTAGTTTTATTAAGGTAAGAGCAGGAGCAGAAGCAGGTAGGAGTTTTGCCATTAGAAAACAGGAGGTTGCTGTGACATTTTGCCAGTGCAAAACACTCTAGTAAAATAGTCAGTTTAAATTTCCAAATATATAAAACGACCCAAAACAAGCCCAATCAATATACACACGCAGCAAACTATACACTAAACAAAACCGCAACTCGTATTAAATAATAGACAACGGAACAAAATACCAAATTAATTTTAAAACAATAACGAACATTGTATGAGGGTAATATGACAGCCAATAACCAGATGCATAAGCCACAACATTCAACCATACAAAGGAAAACAAAGGTTCTTGTTTTCGGTGTAGGCAACAAAATTAACACATAATTTATGGGTTAATTAATAAACATACATATAAGGAAACTTAATTTGTTATGGTATCAGTTACTTATTATACAGCGTTTTAATTGAAACGAGCCAACCAGAACCGTACGCAGGAGGGGGGTGGGCTATGGACGCAATTGCTCCCCTAGGAGTCTTGTGAAATGGGTTATTTTGCGGAAGTGGCGGTTGTGTAAGGCCCTATTCTTTAAAAATAAAGCATATTTCGTCTGTTTGTAATATGTGTTGGGTCCCCGCCCCCTCCTCGAAAATCAAAATAATTTCGTTTTAGGTAGGTTTTGTAGGTAAAAGCCTTTTTTTTGGTCTTTAAATATTTTATATCGGAAATGAATGTCTTTATTCTGGTTGGTTATTTAGATGAAGACCATTTTTTTGCTCTTAAATTTAATTCTTTTGTCTTCTTTTTGTCTCTTGCCTCCTCCAAAATACTTTTCTGCTTTGTTCGGCTCTGGAGCCACCTCCTTAAGGTCCGTTATTTGTATACATATGTATAGTTAAGGAGTGTCTTTTTAAGGGGAATATATTCACACATTCTTTAACATAAACTGCATTATTAGTTTTATTTGTCTTTCATGTACTGTTTTGTGTCAAAAGGTATAAGATGAAAATTTTGTGCATTTTATTATGAATAATAGGATTAAACAAGAAATTTCAAACAAGAATAAAAAGTGATTATATCCCTTTTAAAAGACACTCCTCACAAAATCCTGAAACAAGCTAATTTTTATTTTTGGGGGCACACATTTTTGTATTTTATGCTTTATTTGTTTTCTAGAAGATTTAATTTAAACAAAATATTATTTGGCTTTTCTCCAGAATAAAATTAAAAAGTTTATTTAACAGTTTAAGTAAATTAAAACTTTTATACAATATGAGGAACTATTCTGCTCCTACACAATATAATTAAAGGTATGATTACTTTAAAAGAAATAAAATAATGAAATATTTAATATTAAGTTACTTACAATACAAAGGTTTTAATTTATAAACAAATGTTTATTAGCACTCGGTTAAAATTATTTTAATCCAATAAAATAAAATCTTAACAAGACGCCAGACGGAAACTGGGCCAATGGTTGTGTCTCAAAAATGTAAAACAAGTTTATCAGTAAGTTTTTAGGTGTGTTTACCACATTTTTGGTAAACTATTAACAACATTTTTGAGACGCAACCATTGGCCCAGTTCCCGTCTGGCGTTTTATTAAGATTTTAATTTATTGTAGGTAACTTAATATTAAATATTTCATTTTTTATTTCTTTTAAAGGAATCATAACTTTTATTATATTGTGTAAGAGCAGAATAGTTCTTCATAGTATATAAAAGTTTTAATTTTCTTAAAATGTTAAATAAACTTTTAATTTTTTCTGGAGAAAAGCCAAATAATATTTTGTTTAAATACACATTTTTGTGTAAAAATTTATTTATTCAGGGTTACACCCTCGGCAACGATATGCTCTTAATTTTAAAAGAAGGTCCTCCTTGTTATAAATTTCTATATTTTTCTTAGTCTCATACAAAAAAATCATATTTTACCATTTGTTACTTATACAGTAAAAAAAAGATTTTTGTATAATATTGAACGCTTTACAGAAAAGGTATTTAACCCTTGTTTAATAAATCTTATCATTAATATGATATTTAAGGCCAAAGACTAAATAATTAAATATTTAAGAAAAAATAAAACTATTTTGTTTTAAATTTTGTAACTTACTGAGAAATTATTATTTACATTTGAGTTTCTACTATTTATATTAAAAATTAAACGCTCTACAAAAAACACTTTTTAGTACGTAACAAAATTTTAAGTAAAAAGGGTTTTTTCTTAAAATTGTTTAATCTTTAACCCTAAAAATCTCTTTAATGGTTAGATTTATCAAAAAAATATACGAGACATTAAAAAAAATATGCAAAACTGTAATAAGGCAGATTTTTCTATTAAAATAAAAAGTTTATCATCTCCTAAGGGGCCTAGAAATCAATTTTTTGTGTCAGAAGTCAAATAAAAAAATTGTCGATGTTTTTGACCCACCCTAATGGGTGTCAAGCTATATTTTGTGTTAATTAGATTATTTTTAGCCAAAAATTGGACCATTATCTTTTTTCCTATCATTTTTTATATTTCTGTTAAGGTTTAAAGTTTTTTTATTTTTATTATTATTTACTTAATTGTCACATAGTTTAATAAAACCCTAAGTAAAAAAAAAAGCAGCGTTTTTACAACTTGGCTAAAATAGTAGACCAAATCAGGCGAAACAAATTTTTGATTTAAATGAGTCGTAAATATTCGGAATTTGGGGAGAAAATGCGACGTTTTTTAATTAATACCAACAATTGCAAGCAAAATCAGAGTTACGTGTGCGATTTTTTGACATGAAGTACATCTGCTGAATATTAAATCTGTGGTTATCGAAAAATTTTGAAAAGGTAATTTTTACCGGGCGCTACAATCAGTATTTAATAAAATAATTCCAGATTTAAAGAACATAATGATTTTTTTTATAAACCCTAACGGGTCTGAAACCACTGTAAATTATTATGTACAGGGTGTATTTTTTGGTTGGGATATTAGAATATAGGCTAAACGGTTTAGTATCATTCAACTAAGAAAAAGCCAGGCGGTCATCAGCTCGACGTGTTCTGTCTCAAATTATTCTCTTTTTGTTGCACGCACACTATTTAAAAGACGCAATTAGAAAGAATTTGTGGATTGCCGTCTCAACTTGTATAATGGATCTGGCTTTTTTATTTAAATTCTACTTTTAGAGATACAAGCTAACACTAGACTTACGGCATTAATCTTAGATATAATAGAAAATATTACTGTTTTTTTTGGAATTAAATGACCATATACTTAAGGTGTTGTTTTTATAATAGCTTTAAAATGGTGACATATTATAAGGCGTTTCATATGAAAAAACACTTTATTTTTATTAACTTCTGGGTGCTTTTTTATCTTTTGTTGTTCTTTTAAGATAACAGATGAAAAACTCAAGTAACTTTTATACAAGATGTTTTCGTCGATTCTTTTTAGTTAGAGTATTAAAATATAAATGAAAATCCTGTATCCAGAAATTTTAAATAATACTACCAAAATAATCTTACCGTTTAAGTCTTTTCCTAGAACCACATGTGAAACTCTCAAACAGCACACCGTTTGTCATGCATAGAAAATGCCTTATAACACAATCGTGTTGCAAAGTACTTTACAACATAAATAAGACACCCGATATATTTTTTCTAAGTTAAATAGAAAATGACGTGCTGAGTAAAATGACACTCAATTTGCTACATTTTGACATCTAACCTTTAAATATTTTAATTTTTAATTTTTAATCTAAAGCGCCATGAATGCAAATGTATTGTTTTTGTTTTTTAGGTTTTTAATTGTCTATAAAATGGCGTCCCCAGCTTTGCGATATCTGTCAAAATAAAAAGTTCTGATGTAAATAAATTTTAAGTTTTAGGTAAAATGCCCTCTGGCGGTATTTAAAAAAGTACTTTTGTCTTAAAATTTTAGAATCTGCAAAGCTCGATTTGTGTGCCAAATATCCACTGGATTGGTTTAAAAATAAATGCAATATGGCGAAAAAACCAAAATAAAAATTGAACTTTGACAGCTTGTAACTTAAAAACGAATGAAATTTTGAAAAAAAAATATATGAAGCTCTATAATTATTTTAAACTGAAATCAAACCCCATTTTTACGCATCCTTGGTATTTTCTTACTAAGAAAAAATGGTCATAAATAAAAAAAATTGAGCCTATATTCTATCAAATTTAAAAAGATTTAGAAAAGTCCAAATTTATTACGATTTTAAGGATTTGCGACGTGATTTCAATTTATCAAAAAAAAACGGGGTTATGAATTCATTTTAAAGGATATTTTCGTCATATCGTGTCCCCATTCGCGGAGCTTGAATAGTGAGTTATTAGAAAAAATAAATTACGTCTTTTTTGGTGTCGGTGTCAACGGATTTATACTGAATAAAAAAGGGCAAAGAGAAAAAGTGATGATGTTGACGATGACGAGAGATGTGTCATCGATATGCTTAATTTTTTTGAATGAGTATTTACTGCTTCATTTTGACTAATTGGTTTTAAATAATATCAGTAAAAAGACATTTAGGTTTAGTTAAAAGTATCGCAATAATATATACAAGGTGACTTGAAAATTAGGTAGCAAATTTATTTCTTCCATGAAGGCTGTACCATAAGGATGATTTACGTCTATAGATTTAGGTTTTTTAGTTGAATAAGAGCACGTTTCAAATCACAATTTCCCAAATATCTACGTCTTTTAAAAACTTGCTAAAAAATGTTGTAACTATCAATACTATTGCAATAACTGCTTAATGAAACAATGTCAAAACCAAGGATTATTAAATTAAAATTTAAGGGGTTGTAACCTAATATTTTCAGGGTGTTAGGAAATAATGTTTGTAACTTTAAAACGTGGTCCTTTTCAGTATTCTAAGCAAAAGAGTAAATTAATTGTAATAAATTATTTCGAAAATCAATTATTTAAAAAAAAATAATTCGTAAATAAATAAATGTTCCCAAACATTTAGCAACGTTACAACACAACAGGGATACAAGCGCACGAAGACAACATTAGGACTGATTGATCGAATTGTTATTATTTTTTATTTAATAATGCTTCTGTACATGACAGGACTTAACAATACACACAACCAATATACACGATTATCAGTCACTTATTTAAAACGATGCAATGCACCTAAAAAAACACACAGCATTCGTAAATCACTTCAGTTAAATGTATTAGTTATCACAATACTCTTATGTCTTTCAAGAGTCTTCTACAAATGTTCTTCTAGCTGGTAACCTTCGATCAGAAAAACGTTCTTCGTAGATGCGGCTAACTTCTTCAGAATTGCAAGGAACCTCTTCGTAAATAAAAGCATATCGTAATACTCGCATACCAAAAACATGTTATTCGTATCACTGATAAAGTAATATGCACTAAAATTTTTAAATTAATAGTAAAGGTCGGGCCACACATAACCGCATCGAGCCCGATTTTACGGTGAAAAAAACTTGCAAATTAATTCGGAAAAATTTAAAAGCACTTTTCCTGCCCTCAAAAATATACAAAGCACTTTGTCAAGCTAAGTCCATCGTTTAATTGTTATCACTTATGTATGTATATCCATTTGTTTAAATAAAACAAAATTCTTACTTCTCTGTTCCCTTTTTCCAAACTTTAGATGTAGTATAGGTAAAAGTCTGGCCACACATAACCGCAACGATGTCGCACAAGACCCACATCGTAGCACACCCGCGTCTTGTACGGTCAGAAAAATGTTCTTCGTAGATGCGGCTAACTTCTTCAGAATTGCAAGGAACCTCTTCGTAAATAAAAAGCATATCGTAATACTCGCATACCAAAAACATGTTACGTGCTACGGTGCAGGACGCTTTTTATGAATTCCTACTACGCTACAACACGCTACGGTGCTGAAATGCAGAAGGAATTAAAGAAACTTCTTATTTTAGAACACTGTAAAAATACTACCACGCACCAGCACCAATATCGCGTAGGAATTTATTAACTATAACGCAGAACTAAACCCTATAATTTCTACGCAGGTTGCAACCTGGGATAATTTAGGTACACGCAAATTTGTTTTTTATTTGGAATTCATACAGCATGGCAACACAAGACGCCTTTCCCCCCACTTTCAATTCTTTGGCAAAGTTTTAAAAAATATAGAATTTTTTTGTTTTTTTATTGTGTAATTAGGAATGCAGTACAAAATTGACGTATAAAGTGGTAGAGGGAGGTAATACTGTTCAGATTAATTACTGTGTTTCAACTCTACTAAGGTGCTGACATGCAGTAGAAATTCACAAAACGCTTATGTGTTCGCATGCTTTTAAATTCCTTCCAGAGTGCAGCACCAAACTTAAGATAGGGTTTAAAGTGGCAAATAAAGGTAGTTCTGTTTGAATTTGCTACTGTGTTTCAACTCCATGAGGCTGACACGCAGTAGGAATTCATAATTCGCGTGCAGGACTCGGTGTGGTTATGTGTGGTGAAACTTAAAAACTGTGTTGCCCTGTTTGTAAATATTTAATTTATGATGTGTGTGTGTAATTTAAAGCGTAATTTATTTGTGTCATATTACTGCAGTTTAATTAAATACAAAATTTTTGCACCGCATCCCCCACATTTCATCAGGGAAACGCACAGCCACGAGCTCGTTGCGGTAATGTAAGGCCCGACCTTAAACGTTACTTGCATAAATGTATGCAAGAAACTATCAAATATTTTTTTCTGACTTGGGTATTTATTTTTTTGCCTACCAACACCAATTGCAAAAAATAATTGCAACTTATTGCACCAATTGTCTATACAACCTGCCGTAAAATAAGTTGCATTGTCTGTGGACCATTTTAGTCAGATTAAACCACCTGTGTTAACCTTAGAAATGTTTCACAAAATTTTATCGTGTATGTATTATCCGAACGGAACGCCTTGTATTTCTAGGTAAATTATCCAGAATGACAATAATGTAAAACTAAAAATACTACACATGTTTATTGGATTATAAAGCAATTTTTTTTCATACGTAAATTTTTCATGTAATACCAAAAAACCAAACAAGATTATTTCAATATCGCCGATATTTGTCAATTTCAGTGAAACGTTATTACGCAGTTTTAGCCACAAAAATTCGACATTTTTTTAATTGAAATATCCGCCTACTTGATATGCTTCGAATTCATCTGCGTTGTAAAATTACCATTAGTTTTGGAATATATCGCCATTTTATTAGGCTGTATTATATGATTTTTGTGTTTTATTTTATGGACATTAGTGTATAAATATACGTGGTGAATTTTTAAATCCTTCATGAGTAATATTTCAATGCGTGAAAAGGAGACGATCCAAAGTAAAACAACATTTGTTTTTGTTTATTTTCCAAATGATTTTCTCTCTTAAAAAAGTTAGCTTGGCAACGTTGTATTTTTAATTTGTAGACACTTTTAATTTTAAGAAGTTAACAAAAAATTTTGTCCTAAGTGTATTATTCAGTATTTAACGTTTACCTCAATACGTATTTTGACGGACGGGAGAAAATGCACTATAATAAAATTTTAAAATCTTAATCAATGAGTGGATTTTAAATAAATTTGTTCCTTGTCTAATCGCTACTTGCTAGTATTCAACACATTAAAACTTATTGGAAAGAAGGGAGCTGGCAAGACATGTATACGGTAATAAAATAAAAAAATTATATTGTTCTATAGCTTAATAATGACGTCTTTTACAACTGTTAACACACCTAATTTAAACTAAAAGTAGTCCGCTTGATTAATAAACGCACTTCAAAAATACAGCAAGATATTGCTATAAAGATTCCTTTATTTCACCTCCTTCTTTATCTAATTCAAACTGTGAAAAATGTTGGTTGCAGCAGTTTTGTCTTTTGCTTTAAATCTTCATCAAAAACCCATATCACTGTGTAGTATACAAAATGCACTGCAATGTCTAGCTAGATAAAAAAAGCCGAGTTTATTTTCCTACAACAACATTTAAATTACATTTTTCGTAAAGTTTATGTTGAAATTTTGCCTTTAATAATAATGCAGAATTTCAAAATCCTATTAGGGCTGACCTCTTTGAGACCTTTAAATTGAAACTAATTAAAACGATTCAAAATGAAAGGATTTTAGTATTTAGTAAAATAGTTTCCCTTCTTAAAATGTATTAATTTATTTACTAATACGGTTTTAATTACCTTTTTATTACTATTAAAAGTAAACAAGAGAAACTAAAAATGCTGCCTTATAGAGCGTAGCTGTGCAAGTTCTTACCAAATAGGAAACTTTTTAATTATTAACTTTACGAAAAAAGTGCTCCCTTATAAAAAGTCCTGCTTGATGAAAAAATACATTTCCACAAAAATATTTTTATGTTGGGTGTACAGGGTGGCCTAAAAAGACTTGCTTTCAAATTAAGATACACGTTATTTTCTAACTACGATACAAACCTTTTAAAAGTGATTTTTCTTGTCATTTAATGAAGAAAAGCTCATATAAACAATAATAGCACCTTCAAATAACTAGTTCCTAAAATAATTAGACCTATTGATGATTACAGCAAAAAGTTAGTAGGGCCCGAAAAAACAACATTTAAAGATATAACGTGCGGCCTAAAAACGCTAATGTTCCACGCGTTGACAAGATAAAAAGTTGATAATCCATATAGGTCGAATTTTTGCGACTTCAAGTTTTAACTTGTTTTCAATAAAATTTAAATTTTTTTGGTTTTATCGTTAATATCTACTTTACCAATATTGGACTTAAAAATTTTAAAATGCAAATACGGACAAAATGTACTACTTGGTCTCTAATCGTTATTTGCCGTGACCCTTCATATGTCCCGAGCTGCTTTGTTTCTGAGATACAGGGCGTTAATTCTTTTTTAAAAGTTGGTATTTTTATAAATATCTATAATACTTAGCCAGATACAAAAAAATGTACTACACTAAAAAGTTGTATTTTTAGTTGCTTTGTAGAAAAACAATATAAAAACTACATAAAACGCGGTGGCGTCCATTTTTCTGTCAATAATATTGGCTGTTTTGCCCACTGAGACGCTGCTGGACCCAATAAAGTCAATCTAGTTAGGGCTTTAAAAACGCTTTATAATATGAAACAAACCTACCAAATTTTAAACATTATTATAATATCTATATATTTTTTTAAGTTAACGCATTGTATCTCATTCCGCAATTCCTGACATGTGTTTATGAGAATTTTTCTTTATAAACTAATATGAGAAAACACCCCTTAACGTTTGACGCAGTTACAAAATATCCTGTATCTTAATTTGGAAACAAGTCTTTTTAAGCCACCCTGTACATCTAGCATACAAGTTTTTTTGTGAAAATGTATTTTTTTCTTTAAGAAGAACTTTTTATAAAGGAACACTATTTTTTGTCAAGTTAATAAATAAAAACGTTTCTTATTTGGTAAGAACTTCCTAAGACACGCTGTATTTTTTCGCCTTTGTTTGTATGACGTTTTGAAAAGGTAGATTTTATTCAGAACATCAATAACCTAGTTTTTTTCTTTGCACTTTGTTTTTAGTTGTGTTTATGTAGTTCATTCGTATTTCCATGCAAATAGTTTCATACTGAACCTGAAAACGAATTTAGGAAGAATATGAGCAAAATATAAAATATGGTGATAAAGTAATCATAAAGAGGTTTTTTTATCTTCTTAATTAAACTGGCAAACACCATTTTGATTATACGTCAACATATATGTTGACCACGAACTTGTAATAAAAAACAACAACGATTTTTGTTCAATTACCCCAGTTTTTTTGATCTAACAGTCACATAACCCACATTATTACAGGAGACTATGAAAAAAATAGTTTTATTTAAATTAAGTTATAAAAGAAAAACAAGAAAAAACAACAATTTAAGTTTTATAATACTAGTTGCTAAAAACCCCAAATAGACGTTCTTTAAACTTTGGATTTTTATTTATGTTCATCGCGAAAGCTAAATGTTCAAACTAGTCCACCCAAGTTTACCCGAATTCACCAAAGTCCAATCGAGTCTAACCGAATTTAATGTAGTTTGCCCAGCAACAGGGTAAAAGTAAATCCGCCCAACGACTGCCCAACAACTGGCCGAACCAACCAGAAACCGCCCAACAACCTTACCACCGACAACCTAGGAGCAGTCCGTGTGAATAATATTTTTCATAGAGATATTTTTAAAGCTCGAAGCTCCCAGACTTTCCTAGTATATGAATAAGAAACACTTCAAACAATCAACAACAGCGATGAACTTCTGAAAATGCATAAATTGTGGCTGTCAAGCCAGAGGCTACTACTGGTATCGCGTATAACCGTCACTTTCACTACTGACGTTTTTCCGCAAGACATGCGCACCTCCTCGCCCATACGAAGACACCATGTGTTCAACACCAATACGTAAAAACATTAGGCTTTAGGAATCTTCACTCACAGAGCTTAGCCCCGAGAAGAAAGAAGCCCCAATTTAGCGTGAATCTTTTCTCGATCCCCAAGGGTACAGCAACGCTCGTAGGACACCTTCAGCCGCCTACCCGGGAAGTCTATGTAGACTTCTACATAAACGTGAACCGCACTACTCGAAGACCGCGGAAAAAGTGCGATAAATACTAGTAACTCTTTAAAATGGTATTGTGGTAAAACATTTGCCTTTATTAGTTCGCCAGGGACGGATTAACCTTTACACTATAGTGTTAATTATTTTTACACCTTGTACAATAAAGAAATAAAATGCGTATTTTTTGGTAGCTTAAATCCCTAGCCTTAAAAGGTACTACTAACAGATGTCAATAAATTAAAGAGCTTTTGACAAAAACAAGTTTTTTCTTAGTGAGGACATCTAAAAACATTAGGTTATTCTGTTGCAAATGGTACTAAAAACACCTATTAATTTTTTATTTTTATTTTTATTTTAACGACACTCAAAAATAGTGTTGCAGCATTGAAGAGGGTACTATAATATTTTTATTTAAAGGTAAAGAATGCATTAAATAAGTGGGAGCCCATGTCGAACCAACAGACAAAATTATTAAATAAAACCCTATTTATTCAAAAAGTTGTTTTTCTCGAAAACACTCTCCTTTATCAATATCAGACAAAAGTACCTTTTTTAGCCAAGGGTTTAGGTTATTTAAAAATGCTGCCTTTATTTTTTTATTAAACAGGGTTGAAAAATAACAAGTACTATTGTGTAAGAGTTAGTCCGCCCGTGGCGAATTAACGAAGGTAAATGTTTACCAAGATACCATTTTAAGGAGTCCCAACTGGTATTTATCATATTAAATCATTAAATAATTATATATTATAAAAGTAATTCAAGAAAAACTGATTTCAAGTGGCGTTCATTAAGGGCACATCTCTGTAAAGAGAGACTTTAGGAAAATATTTTGTAGGATTTTTTCACATTATTTTTATGTGTTCTTGAAGGGTACAGGAATAAAACAAGGATTGTCACAAAACAACTTTTCAAGATATGACCCTTTTAATATTTATTTTTCAATAGTAAGTAATGGAAACTGAGTTTAATTTGGGTCTCGCATCGACAGTATTTGTTTTGGTTAATTAGTTATTTGGGTGATATTTTGGGCAATAAAAGTATAATAATTCTACCATCAGATTGCGCTAATAATCTCGATTTTGAAAAAAATGGACATTTCTTGTTTTATTCTTGTAATCTTCCTATATGAATCCGAGAGATTGTCCACATATTCTTAGATACCCTGTATATATCTTTGTATTTGATTACACAAATTTTATTTACATTTTTTAAATTTCTTACGTTAATAAATTTAAAATTTGATTAAAAATTGCCTAACAAAAAAAATGTTAACCCGTATTGTTGTAAAAGAGTTTTATAAAATAGGATTTTTTATAGAGAGTTTAACTTATCATAATAATGTCTTACTAATAAGCTCGACATTATAAACTTCTAAAGCTTATTTCAAAGGTACTGAGACATAAGTTGTTTCTGCTCAAAATACATTGTTCCTTAACCCTCAGACAAATTTCATCAAATCCTTGTCGTAACAAAGTTTCCATGGCATGCTAACAGGGGCACATATATAGAGCTTAACTAACCAAGCTGCTAACTAACACCCCAAAGAATCAGTGGCGTGCTATCAGGTAAGCCTAAATGCAAATCCATTTTTCTAATTTCAGACATATAAGATTTCAAATTATTATGAAAATTATTTGTGTGTCATACCTTTAAATATTGTAAAATATGGGAAAAAAATAGTAATTGTGATAATTAATAAATATTCTGTGATTCATAACTTTATATATTGTAAAATATAAACATAAAAATAAGGCATCTTATTGTAATACACTTTAAAAATGCAATTCATGGAATTTTTAATATTATCTAGAAAATTTCACGCCAATGGTACCCTAGAGCGAATTATAGTGGAATTTTCTAACATGATAAATAAATTTCGTGTTTACGTCTTGTCTGTTATTTACATACATAATTAAATAAAACGAAAGAATGTATACGTCTCAGTCCAATGGTAATTTTAGGAAAATGGCTTCTGCCTAAGCAAGTGCTTTCTGCCTAAATATTTATTAAAGAAATTAAAGCATTTTTTTTATTACAAATAATTCTATATTCCTTTGTTTAAAAATTGCCTAGGCAAATAGGATTACATGAGCATTGACTAGTCAAAAAGCATTTGCCTAGACAATTAGCATTTGAAAATGAAAAAAACTATTTTCCCAGGCAAATGGCATTTCCCTAGATAAAAGATATTAACCTAAAACTACAATTTGCCTACGACATATATAAAAAAATAAACAATGTGTAATGTTAAAAATTAATTATATGATATTAGCAACAAAAATTGGTAAAATAAAAATTATTTTATATTCGAGAATTTGCCCAACTAATAGGTAAGTTGGTAGCTGCCTGTCCAACATGATAAATAAATTTGTGTTTACGTCTTATCTGTTATTTACATACATAATTAAATAAAACGAAAGAATGTATACGTCTCAGTCCAATGGTAATTTTAGGAAAATGGCTTCTGCCTAAGCAAGTGCTTTCTGCCTAAATATTTATTAAAGAAATTGGAGCGATTTTTTTTATTACAAATAATTCTATTTTCCTTTGTTTAAAAATTGCCTGGGCAAATAGGATTACATGAGCATTGACTAGTCAAAAAGCATTTGCCTAGACAGTTAGCATTTGAAAATGAAAAAAAACTATTTTCCCAGGCAAATGGCATTTCCCTAGATAAAAGATATTAACCCAAAACTGCAATTTGCCTACGACATATATAAAAAAATAAACAATGATAATGTAAAAAATTATATATATTAGCAACAAAAATTGGTAAAATAAAATTATTTTACATGAGCTCGTGTTAAAGGCACAAACATGAAATTTAAACAAAATATATTTTTAAATCAATTTGTTGTAAAATTATCTTACCTAATACCACAAGTACTTAAATTATTTCAGGAAATTCTTTCTTGGCCATGGATATTTTTGGAAAATTATCCCTTGCCTGCGAAGATAAATTAAGCACTAGTGGTATTAAGTACAAGTGAAAGCTTATTTTCTCACCAAGAAGAAATTTTATCAAGTAACATTTGTTTTGGAGTTAATAATAAAAAGGGTTTCATTTGGTAAAAACGTTCAAAGACACGGGAAATAAAAAAAATGCACCTGTGGTAAAAACATTTACATTTAATTAATAAATTTGATTTGTTATGTAGAAAATTTAAACAGTATATATATATATATATATATATATATATATATATATATATATATATATATATATATATATATATATATATATATATATATATATATATATATTTATTACATAGTTGTATATTATGTGTCCCAAGAGACGTGTGAAAGGATGGACTACGGCCAAATGGACCAAAATATTTAAATTCTAGTCCCATGGTCAAAACTAAGGAATACCAAATTTTACTTGAATTAATAGTTTAAAGGTATAATTTAAAAATTAAAAAATGACTAAGAGTTAGGTAGTTTTATTTTTAAACATAGAACAAAATTGTGTAGCTTTTTATTTATTTTTTTTGTAACGTTTTTATAAATAAAGCACTTTGTATACCACAAAGTTATTACCGATGCATACAGAATAACCCTGTAAATGATTCATATATTAGTAGAAAATCAGTGTAAGAAAAACGACATTAAAGTTTACAATAATAAAGAAACAAAGATCAAGCACGTCACTGACACTATTTGCTTTAAATCAGGCATTTCATATGTTCACATGTTGTGAAATATAAGCTTTAGATGGCAGCTGACTGGGTAATACGGGAGGCGTGTTTGCAAAATGAATTTGTAATTACTAATGGAGCTTTTTTGCTGCAGATCCGGATATTAATTTTGTAAACTAGTACCAAACAATAGGAAGGAGAAATAATGGGTGATTCTATTTAGAGGTACTTTTTCCAGTAGGTATTTTTGGATAGATGAGAGGGTCCATATTTCAAACTGTTATGGTATTTGTGTTCCGTACTGTTTGACAATTTACCTTGGAAAGCCTTAGCCTCCGGCACAACGTCTAAAACTTGTTCAACTGTATTATGAAAATCATCGTTCTCCGAGAAGATGTGTTTCGTGCGCTTCGGGCAACTTATGGTCCACGCATAATCGGCCTACTGAGCCGACTATTGGCTGTACCATCACAAAAATTTGAACCCCAATTTTCATTATTGGATAATTCTTGACCAAATGAGCCACATCCAGCACGTAGTGCAGAAAATATAGCGGTAGTAGCTGCGAGTATACGTGATGATTCTAAAGAATTGTTTTTTTATTTTTCCTTACATTAACAGAACCAACTAACGATTTCATATTGAGGTAGTTGTGAAAAATATGTAACTGTATGTACCAAATTTTAGATCGATCGGTCGTTAGAAAGGGTGTCAAATTTCAATTACTAGATTTGACCAAAATAAATAATAAACAACAAATAAGAATTAAAAAAAAAAATAAACATATTAGGTTTAGTAAAACTGTTAAAAAATGTATTAAAATAGATTTTTTAAAACTTATTGCAAGTCGAGGGTGTTTTAGAATAAAATGAGATTCTTAAGAGTGTGAGTTTTTGGGTAATTTTAAAAAGAAAAGTTTAAATAAACTTATGGCCCAAATATATTTACTATTGAGATACGAGGTGAAAGAGTTAAAAAATATTTGTTTTTAGTCTCTGTTAAATAACTCTAAAATATTTTTATATAATTTGTAAGGGTCTTCAGTTTTTAGGTTATAGCAATATTACGGACACACAGAAAATATTTTAATATTTCTTTTTACTTGAAAATCATGAGTCGGAAAAAGAAGTGTCGTTTTTGACATAAGACTAAAATAAAATTTGATACGTAGGTATGTCACATAAATATGCATTATTTCACGTATTTAGGTATTAACTTTGATGTTTTAAATGGGGCCCCTGGTATAGTTTTACTTATTATAATAAAAAATAAAATTCCGGGTAAAACAATATACCATTTGTTACTTTTTGACAGCCAACCTCAAAATATTTTAAATTTTTATTTTTTTTTAATCCAGGCCGCTTTGAATGCGATAAAAATTATTAATTTTGGATCAAGTAGTCACGGAAAAATGGATGTGACAATCTTTTGTATTGTCTCTACAGACTTGCCTAAATTTGCCAACATCGATTTTATGTACCTAAGTCATTTTTTTAGATTGATCGAGAATGACTCACTATAATAGCTAAAAATCATTGTTCAAACAACAATTTAATGCCACAATATTATTTTAGTGAACAGTATATCACAAAAATCCTTATTACCGGCCTATTTTTTTTTTTTACTTTAATTAACCATTGGAAATAATAATAAAAACGTTGCGTTTCTACTAAAAACAATTTCAAACTAATAGAAAATAATTAGAATTTATTTATTTATTTATTTATTTATTGATTGACAACAGGGATACAAACAGGTAGGAAGCCCAAACGAGTATCCACAAAATTACATATACTTAGACATATAAAGATAAAGAACAGATATGAGACATAACTAAAACTAAAACTAAAATAGTATTTATATTTATAACAGAATTGCAAAGATTACTATTTTACAATGAGTATATATTGCGTTTAATCTATTTTATTTAAGTATATTTTTAAAACTCTCTGTATAGTTTCCAGTGACATTAAAAAATATCTACATTGTCTACATTGTTACATTTATTGGCACTTTTTGATATTCGACATAAAGGCGAATTCTGAGAGCAATTTGTTCTCCTAAAAGAAATATGAAATAGATCATTTGATCAAACGTTAACCTGAGGGGTATTAAAAGTTATTAGGGAAAGAATATCAAGACTTGATGGTAAATTGTTAACTATTTTATATAAAAATAACACATCCGAAATAGTTCTTCTGGCAGAAAGGGATAAGACATAAAAGCGCTGTTGAGCCAGAGTAGCATCGCTTCGATAAAACGCTTTAAAAGATATAAATTTTAGAAACCTATTTTGAATGTGTTCAAGCCGATCTATGTATACAGCATACCTTGGATTCCAAATGATACTACCAAAGTTTAATTTGCTTAAAACAAAAGAGTTGTACAAACAAATCATTGATTTTACATTTGAGAATAGAGCACATTTTCGCATAACATGTCCCAACATTCTGGACGCAGTGGTAGCGACTATTTCGATATGCAAATCAAACATTAATTTTGAGTCAATGAGGATGCCCAGGTCCAACACATGCTCCACCTTTGGAAGTACAGCATTTCCAATTGTAAAGTTATAAGGAATTTCCACTTTGTTTCGTGAAAAAGTAATTGATACACATTTATTTAAATTTAAAAACAAACCATTTTGGTTACAAAATTCTACTAACCTCTCCAGGTCCTGTTGAATACTTTGACAGTCATTAATATTATGTACATCCCTAAACACCTTTAAATCATCTGCGTAAAATAAAAATTTACAATGGCGAACACAGGATTTAATCTTGTTTATATAAATAATAAAAAATAAAGGTCCCAGGTGCGAGCTCTGGGGTACTCCTGACGTGGGATTGAAAGGCTCGGAATTAAAGCCCTGCTAAGACACATACTGTGATCTATCCCTTAAATATGACTCTATCCAATTCAAAACGTTTTTTTATCTTTATGACATCTCACGAAGGCTTATGCCTAAATATCAGTGTACCGTGAGTGCCGGGTTACTGGATGTTTAACCCATTATTGTCGTGTTCCCTCAACGTTATCCAAGAACTGAAACATGCAGTTTTTGCATTTCACAGCACCTTTTAGACAACGCGGTAGTGGCACCACGGACGTTATTTTTAAATAACTACTACCTATAAATGGCAGAATACTACACAGTGGTTTGCCATTGCCGAGATTCGAACCCAGATCGCTGCGATGAGAGGCTGACACGCTAGCCCCTGCACCACAGCTCGCCACAACGTTACCCGTCTAACCGACCTCCGCGAGGCGCACGAGCAAAAGATTATGACTTATTTTATCAAATGCCTTACTGAAGTCGTTGTAAATGGCATCAACTTAAATCCTGCTATCCATATAAATGTGGAGATATTCAACAAAGGTAAATAAGTTAGTTTCCAGCGACCTACAAGGAAAAATTTCATGTTGCTCTACTGCGATTATATGTTTTATTAAATTGAAAATATGCACGTAAACCAATTTCTCAAAATGTTTTGGAATGGCTGATAATTTGCTTCTCGGCCGATAATTTTTTCCATCATTTTTTTGTCCGCCCTTAAATATTGGTACGAACATGGCAGAATTTCATATTTCCGGAAACTTTCCGTTTTTAAGCGATAAAGTAGTGTAAGTGGTTTAGAAATTAACTCAGCAGTCTTCTTTAAAACAAAGTGAAGGCAGTCAGGACCTGCGCCTTTTTTTTGGATCGAGTTTTAACAAACTTTGTGATATTTCATTATCGCTAAATACAATATTGTGCAGATGAGAATTATTATCTGAAGTCAAATCATTCACAGACGAGTGATCGAACGTGTGCCTCTCTGGCTCAAAAACACTTGAAAAGTAAGAGCGAAATAAATTACTTATATACCCTCTCCCTTTCTGGCATTTACATCATCCCAATACATTTCATTGAGAACTTTACTAGCACATTGTTTTTTAATGGATGCATATCTCCAAAATCTATTAGGATCTCTTGACAAATAATTTTCTACAAATTTATTCATCAAAAATACTTGTTGAAATGGATTTTAAAATTTTTTACGACAAACTTAAAGCTGCCCATTATAAGCAACAACATAAAATTAATTAGTTTACGTAAAAGAGTGATCATGTTGATTTAAAGTATATTACATTACAAGTGTGGAAAATGACTAATTAAGGAAGTCATTTTCACACGAGTACTTTACACTATTTTTCCTACGACCACAAATTATTCACCAAAAAAAAAAATTAAAGTTTGTCTTTACAGAAAAAATAAAAAACAATTGAGAACTTTGCAACACTAGGGTGATTTTTACTTTGTAACACTAGTGCGATATGTACTTTTCCTCACTACTATATTATACTGTTTTGACAATATTTTCACATCGAAAATCACCTACCTAGAAGCATTATATAACTTTTATCATTTTGGAATTTAAAAATGCCCTCACCTAATAAAAATTGTATGGTTTGGTTAGGTAATAACGGTAATAGTTTAATACGGTTTCCTGCTATTTTAAGGGTTTTTAAAAATTATTGATACTTACATATTTTAGACACTCTTCTTAATAAAACGTAAGTGGCGCATATCCAAAATATTCCGTTTTTAAAAAATATCAGTAAACAAACTTACGGGACCGGGGAGTGAAATGCGGCGCTGGGTGGGGTAAAATTGGTAAAACGAGTTAATGAATCTGAACATCACATGTAAAATTAAGTAAAAATTACATTTTTTCCTCATATTTTTGAGAAAAATATAAAAAATATGAAAATTGTTAATGCATAACCTAAAGTCCTAAAAGAAAGAAAAAACAACTACTAAACGTCAGTTATACCATGCAAAATATGGAAAGCATTTGGCAACGTCGGAAGGGTCTGATTCTATTTATAAATGGATAAAAGAAAGTGGATTCATAAAGTGTGTATTAGCCACAGGTTTAATTATGGGATAAAAAAAGATTTAACTAGTTGTGTGAGTACTCGAAGACAGAGAGAAATGAATTTGATCTATAGGAGTTTTTCTCTGGCGCTTTAGGTCGAACGGTCAAGCGGCAAGGCTGCCTCTATAAAGTGCGTGCTCAAAGGTAGAAGGGATATTTTTAATTTGATCTACTTACCTGACAACACTGTGCCACTGAGCGAGCAGTCAGTAAAAGTTGTTTTTTGTGGTAATGTCTATTTTTGTTTATGTTTTTATTTTTTCGGAAATTTTATTTTTACTCTTTTTAATATTAAAAGAAAGCTTATACTGTGTAGTAACTTAACGTTATTAAGATGATTTTCGCTAATTTAGGTTCTACTGTTTAAGGTTAGTAAAAAGTTTTTTTACTGTCACTACAATAAATATGTCACTTGCAAAACCAATAGCAGTTTTTAGAATGACATCATAATATCATAAAGTAACATACCTACGGATAAGAGAAACCATGGCATGCTAAAATTTTCGTACCGCTTTTGCGGCAGGCTTGGCGGCAGGCTTGTCATTTTTCCAGTTTACACTTTAAATGCGTCGGTCGAAGCCTCGCCTCGTGTAACATCAGCGGTGGGGAGACACGTAAGCTTACTGAAATGACTAACTGGCGGTATTTCAACGAGAAACGAATAAAATTATATTGGGAGTTTTCGCATGACCTGTCCTTAAATCGGCTATTCCATGATAACTCTTATAATTTTCTTACTCTATGATAATATATATCACATAAGTGTTGTAAAGTACTTTGCAACACTAGTGCTGTAAAGTACTTTGCAACACTAGTGTGATATAACGCATTTTCTATGCATGAAACTAGTGTGCTATTTGCTATTTTCACAAGTGATCGTAGGAAAAAAATATTTTTGTCTCGGTTACTCTTTGCAGTATACCGACGGTATAAAAATTTTAAAGGGTTATATCTACTTGCGATTTTGAAAAAAAAAAATTTAATCATTTTTTGGGTGCACATATATTCAAGTATATTCTCTGAACATTTACAAATAATCCGTCAAATAGTTTTGGAGAGATGCGCATATTTATAAAATGTTTTTAACTAAGTGTACTTTTCTTAAAGCTTTAAATGCGTTTTTCTCAAAACAGTGTTTTTCAAGACGTTTACCACGATTTCTTGAAAACTACTGAACCGATCGCTCTCAAATTTTGACACAAGATTCTTAATTATATTTTCTTCTTTTCAAAACAAATCTTAAAAATGGGTTGTTGACAGATTCGCTTTTACTGAATCATTTTTCATAGTTTGTCTACAAGAAAAACGAATTAGCTTAATTGTACCTAAATCATATTTCTTTTGCAACGAGGTTAAATACAGTATTTTAAAAAAGTCTCGTAAGTCCAGTCCTGTCTAAATCTATATAAGCAAAATTAGCAAGCCTAGAGAAAATATATCTCCCTATTAGCCCTTTAAAAATAAAAAAGATAGGCTTAACAGATAAAAAGGTTATTATTAGTTAAAAAGTGTGCAAGTTTAATTTGGCCCACCCTGTATACAATTACCTACGGACTATTAAAAATATGCAGCAAACAAAGAAAAACCAGTGTATTACTCGTAAATCTTTCAAAATATCCCCTGTATGTGACACACATCCGAAAGATGAACGACCCTAAAAAAGCATTCGTTATTCCAAGCCGACGTTCAAGAGGGAGCAAAACAATTTAATTACAATGTGAAGAGCACGTGATACGAATACTCAAATTTCCCCCGGTCCGTTTGTCTTTTAAATCCGATTATGTGTTTTACCAAAAAAAGGTAAAAGAATGGAATTGTCGGATGATTATGGTTTCTTTCGGATACTTTATGTTGACCCAGAATAAAAACTTCGTTAAGTGTATTAAACTCGGTTTGGGAAAGAATGATTGTTTATCGATAAAAATAGGACCAAAGGGCAACTTCCAAAAATGTTGCATCTTTGCTTTTTAACCCAACAAAGAAAAAAGTTTTGACAGTGCTCGAATTTTCTTAAACTCTTTATTAAGGTGCGCTACATACAAAGTGTTTCCTGTAAAAAAGGGGCCAATTTCTAAGTTAATTCTATAAAAAAACGTTTATAAAGTTCATTTTCTTAATGTCTTTCCCTTTTTATTTTCTGAACGAATTAATTTAACAAATAAAAACATTAGAAAATAAAATAAATGCGTAAATACTAGAATTTGGAGTAAAATTGACAGATAAAAATGTCAAGATGGTTGCTGGGCGCCATCTTGAAAAAAAATTAAATGGAACGGGGCTCTTATAATACATCATTATAAAGCCCATGAATATAAAAACAATATTTTTACCTACGACAAAATAGCATTACTTAAAAAAATTACCTGAATACCTGATTTGGGTGGCTATATTTCCGAAACTAATAAAGTTACATATACTTATGTGGTGTTTTTTAAATCTTGGTTAACTTTTTTTAAAGTTAATTTAATATACAGGGTGCTTCAATAAAAAATATATACTTTTTGTTTAACGTCGAATATAATTACCGGTATCACCATTAAAAAATCATTAAAATAACTTTAAGAAAATATTATATAGGGTATATTTAACTTTATTAATTCCTAAAATATGGCTACTTAAATCAGATATTTAAATTCCTGTTTTTGAAACTTTAACTGCCATGTGTACCATACATGGACATATTCGATTTAATTGTGCGTCAAGTGTACCTCTAGCGGACCCAAGTTTTATACATTTCTAGACCATGTGGCATGCGCGCCGTCACAGTTAGCGTTGATTTTATATAATTTGTTTCTAATTTTTGGATTTTTACTATTAATTGTTTTTAAGTGCTAAGGAACTGATTTTTATCAAACATTGACTTGGCGCCCCAGACCCGGTACAACTTTATCCAAGAAAAAGTTTGGCAGTTAAAGTGTTTAGTACCGGCAATTTTTAGTATGTAAAAGTTTAAAAGTAAATTTTTTCTTCCAAGATATAAAAAACATAGTATATACGCATCAATTTGGAGGCCCGTCTCGTCCATAAAGTCATTCGGGCAATGACACACGTACTTTGTATTAAAACTAAAAAATAATAGCAAGCAATTCATCCTAATATCCTAACAAACAAAAAGTTTAAATCTGTTACTATACAAAAACTCCCCAATAAGCAATTTAAACAACGAAAACTTCACTCGGTCAGTGCATTTAATGACCTGATTTCTAAATGAAATTACAAGATGCAATAAGCCAAAAAAAGAGCAAATACGCAACGGACAATAGTAAAGAGTAAACGCCTTGCGGCAACCAAACAAACCATTTCGCCACCGGCCTATTTCAGTATTGGCAGGCACCCCAAAATACTTAGTAAATGAAAAGTTTCTTGTCTTTGCACTTTTTACGTGCTGTTTATTATTATGACCTGTAATGTGTTTTAATGTGCCATTTAAAAAGCAATTAGGTATAAAAGAAACGGAACGTCCGATACCCGCCCTAAAATTAAAACAGACCACCAAAGATGGGGGAAAAAAGTAAACAGGTTCTTTAAATCTAATATATACCAAGGTTAGTTTATATTTATAAGGTTGCGACATATCATCAACTTTTAGGCGGTTCGAGGTCGGGGACGCAAGGAAGGGCACTTCTCGGAGAAAAGTTGGCAAGACTGGGTAAAAATCAAAGCTGAGATCAATCCAGTGGCTTCTAGAATTTGCGCATTTCATTTTGCATTGTTTTGGAAGTGATATTTGTTCAAAGATGTAATTCCAAATGTTTTTTATTTAAAGTAAAAGAATTTACAACTTAATAACAATTAAAAACTGTTGTGTAAACGGTTGTTTTACTAATACAATAAACAGTATATCTCCGGCACTGAACAACATGGCCGAAAAATGGGAGATGTGCCGTCATAACACGTCAAAACATTATGACCGAATGTCGTGACCTTATACCTACTTTGATATGTACAAGAATTCAGATTGGATTTGCGGGTGCAATATACAAACTGCTTTTTTGATTTTTATGTTTTTTGTTTATTCCAGACACTAATAATGCCTAATGGACTAGAATTGGCATAAATACCTTAAACATTTAAAAGAAAAAGTGACAAAACATGGCAGTTCTGTTACCCACATGAATAATTTTTTAATTAGAAGGATAGAATGATTATTATTATATAAGATATTTAGATATTTTTTAGGTAAGATCTGCCCGTATATAGATAAAAAAATAAATTATATCATTTAAACTATTTGGATTTGTATAAGTAAAAAAACTTTAATTTTGTACTTTATAGTTTTTGCAGTGGTAAATTGTATATGTAGACTTTTGTATGGCAGAAGTAAAAACATCACATTATTTAAGTCCGTCCATAAAAGTAATATTTTGTTTTACAAGATAAAAAAGTAACATGTTGTATATTAAGGAATTATTAGTTACTCAAAGAATTTGACGCACTTAAAAAATACTCACCAGCCGCGCCTGTCAGTTTGATTTCCTAAAGTATTAATTTTTTTAATTAGTCTCCTTAAAAAATAAAAAGTGGGGCATTAAAAAAATGTACTAAATAAACACAAAGCGATCAGTTACACCAGTCGGTTTTTTTTCGAATTTTGTTTGGGTTATTAAAACATTGTCTAAGGTCCCGTCTAGACTTGCAATAATTCGCCGCGCCACTGCACGCTGCATACCCCGCCACATAGCTCGGACGTGGATGTGGACGGAATTCACGTCGATTCAAGGGCTTGACAAATGATTTGCCGGTAATTCAGAACTTATTGTTTTTTTGACGTCAATGAAGCGCGCAAAGAGGCTAATTAGTTACAATTGGACGAATGTTTGGCTAAATGTTGCAAATCTAGACGCGGCTTAAGATGTATTTTAACGTTTTAAATTTTTTCCACAAAAAGCTTTCTGACTTAAAACCTAAAATAATGGGTTTTCCAGAATCTTCCATAAATATGTATCTGTCTTTACCCCTGACTTTTTATTAGGTATAGAAGTTATCACAAAATTTTAAATGGTGTAAAGAATTGCTGAGCTTAACGATATTTAAAAACAAATCCACGAGAAATTATTGTTTTTCGAAGCAATTGTACCGAAATCGAAATGCCGGCAAGTTGTTTTCCTTTATTTAGAACCATTAATTTTCTGCTCTAACAAGCCAAAATCGAAAATTAATCGTTTTAAAAGTTTCTTTTCGGAGCAATTGCGAGAAGTTCACGAAAACTATCGACTATACGATGTAATTCAGCCCAAGTCCGCAAACACAACTCCAGAAGGATTTATGTGTTCCAGGCACGCTAGAAAAGAGTTCCGGCCCGGATTTTTACGGGTTCGATTCAGGTGTTTACAGGGAGAAAGAAAATAAACCAGCGTGATTTATTTTATAGAAAATTAAAGGAATCGGGGTATAGTTTAAAGGAAATATTTATAGGAGGTCAGGTTGTCTCGTTTGGAGCAGAGCCGATCCTACCTGGTGTGCAATACTAGGAGCGGTTGCCGGCCATAGTGCAATGTGGTTTTAGGAGGATTAAAACAATCTTTTCATAACCAACTTTTATTAAAATTCACTAAAAAGAATAAAGCTATTTTCTTTTATTTAAAACTTTTACTATCAACATTGAACCCCAATACAAATTCAAATGATTTAAAAGCTTCTTGTGTGATTTAGGTACTCATGTTTCTTTATCCATACAGGCAAATCTCACGACAAGCTTTTAAATCATTTGTATTGTGTAATGGGGGTAAAAGTTTTAAAAAATTATTTTATTTTATTCTTTTTAGTAACTTTTAATAAAAGATTGTTTTATACAGATTTTTTACTTTTTATTTATTTCCGGAAATGTTTTTCAGTCTGTTTATTGTATTCAACAAATTGCTTTTGCAAGTCGTTTGACCATATTGTAGGCATGCATAAAAAACTTTGGTTTGTCATATTAGATTTAGAGTTTTTATTTTTCAAGTTACTCTCAGCAAGCAGAGGGCAGCAATGAAGAGGTGATTTGGATACCCATATTCTGCCGTCCAACGGAAGAACACCGTATGTGTATATTATAAGCCTATTCACATACGATGTTTTTCTTCGGACGGCAGTAATGTAGAAGTGCCCTACAAATATCTAGTTCGCCATCTTGGTTATTTGGTCATGTAGCGTTTAAAATTGCGTTACTTTATTTTTCGAGGTACACTTAACAATCCCTTTCATTTGGTACCCATATTGTATAAATGCATTAAAAATAACTAGTGCGCCATCTTGAGTGTTCTGTCATATTGGATTTAGAGTGACGTTACTTTATTTTACAAGTTACTTTCAGTAAGCCTTTCATTTAATGCCCATTTTGTAAAAGTGCATTAAAAATAGTTAGTCCGCCATCTTTAGAAGTCCGTCATATTTGATTTTTAGTGACGTCACTTTATTTTTCAAATCATTTTCAACAAGTTCTTTTATTTGATACCGATATTGTAAAACTATATTAAAAATAACCAGTTTGCCAAATTGCATTTAGAACGACGTCACTAAGTTTTTGGAGTTACTTTCGGCAAGCATTTTTATTTCATACCCATATTGTAGAAGTACATTAAAAATATCTTGTCCGCCATCTTGCGTGTACCGCCATGGTGGATTTAGAATGACGTCACATTGTTCATCATGTAATGTTATTCAAACTTAACGTGTACACAAAATGTCAGCTTATTCGGTTAAGGATATATGCCTCAAAATTGAGTTGCAAGATTCCATCCGTACATTCATACATTTATACCAAGTTAAATAAAAGCTAGTGAAAAAATATGGCAAATTAGGTACAATGATAAAAAGTGCTTTATTTAAACTATATTTAATCGCTACCGGCAGATAATTTTCAAAATATTTTTTGGAAAAGCAGAACAGTGTAAGAGAATCCTTGTAAACCTCAACTGGGCATAATATAATACATAATATGGTATTTAGATTTAAAATTCAAAAAGTGTCTATTTTTTATTTAAGGAGAAGACAGGAAAAGTTAAGGGGTGGTTTTGGCCACCTCTTGCTCCCCTTGGCGTCGCTACTGTTTTAACAGCTAATAACAGACCAAGCTTCTCTGATCCCACCAAACACAGAAATTCGTGTTTTTACTCAAGGCGATTTGGTCTTGTGGTTGTTGTAGATAGTTCTAATAAATATTTTTCATCCTATCAATAGGCATAATGACATGACTAAGGAAAAAAGCAAAGAAAATGTACTTTAATTTTTTTGGTTGTTTGCAGTGTCATGTCACGGACACTAAAATTTTTAAACCACGCATTTGACTATTTTTACCTGTTTACAATGTAACATCAAGTTAAAAAAATAGCTTATTTAACATTTTAAACCCACCCCAGAAAATTATGGGCGCAAGGCAGAACCCACGTACGTATCAATTTTATTAAATTAAATTGAATTTATGAATTTGATATAATTTCACTTAACTCCATTTTACCGCTAAACAATTACTGTGACCTAATAACCAATCATCACCAATTGATACAGCATAAAAGGACCTTCGAATGTTGATATTAAGATACATATATATTTATTTAAGTAGCAATTAATGACCTTAAAATTTAAAACTTTTTATATCTATTACAGTATCTTTGACCAAATACTAAATACCTATGATTAATTTTCTAATTGTTACTATATTTTAAAAATTGTTTGTTGAATCTAAAATTTTTACTTTTGGGCCGCTCACAAAATTTTCCTGTTCTTGAATGTCTCCTTTTAATACAGAAGTCCTTCCATCTTGTTTGATGGTATTTATTTGGGTTCACGATAAATCAGATTGTTTTTCCTAAAACAAAATAAAGAAAAACCCCAAAAAATTGAAAATAGGTAACTAAAAACCTAAAAATGACGTTCCGATGATAAGGTTCCACTAGTCAAGATAAAATTTAATACAAATAAAAAATTTTAAAAGTTATTATTTTGGTCTAAAATTTTAAAATTATGGCAGACTTGCTAACCGAAACGTCGATATTTAATTTTTCATTTATTTATTTAAAATTTATTGGGTTTTTGGGGGATTTTTCTCTATTTTGTCTTAGAAAACAATCTAATTTGGCGTGTACTTAAATAAATACCATCAGTTAAATGAATCCGCCGAACCAATACAGAACATATCTTTAATTTTGCTGCTAAATAATCATGCTGACCAATGTTGGCCATTTTGTGATCAATTGCGTCCCTTTTAATTGAGCCATGTATAATTAATTCGAGCTGCTAAATTTTTTCCATAACCTTAATATTTCAAACACGCTGTAAAAGTTGGTGTATGTGTCGCAGGCAAATGGTTATTTTAGGCAAATGGCTGCTGCCTAGGCAAATGCTTTCTGTATGGGCAAACAACTTTATGAAAATATTTTTATTTTAAAGCTCAATTGCCTATGTTTATGCATATAGCATAACATATTAGGCGTACAGTGTGTTTTGCAGACTACGGTAAAAAGCAAAAGCACGTGTCATTTGATTGGTTCGAAGAGCTATAGACGATCATGCAAAACTGTCACATTGGGGCGGTCATGGTTACGTTTCGGTTATTTACATCTGTTATTTTAATTTGCTTTATTAGGAAATTAAAAAACAATTTTAACTAACTAGAACTAACCATTACCCCCATAATGGTAGACAGTTGTGCATGACCGCGTGGTTATGCCAATATTTCTACTTCCATTTGTCTAAAAATTGTTTAGGCAAATAGAATAAAATACTAATTGAGTAGTCAAATGGCATTTAAAAAAATTGCCTAGACAGAAGGCATTTGCCTAGGCAGAAGCCTAGGCAAATGCCTAAAATAACCATTTGTCTGCGACATATGCATGACCAATTCGTCACATTTAGTTACCATTTATGAGCATTTTGTGACCAATTCGAAGCTGTTTTTCAAACCTCAAATTTTACATTTGGGCTTTTTAAAAGATAAAAATACTTGGATTGCGATGGTAACGCATTTTCATTGATTCATTTGGAAGGTTAATAAATTCATTATCTTTTGAAATCACCATAACGAGTTAACAATTAAAAAAGAGATGATAAAATTTTGGAAATATTAATAAATATATAGAGTGTTTCATTACACAGAAAAAAGGTTACCCGATATGAAAAAATCAGCCACTTTGGTTTTTGAGCTGATGGGATATCAAAACAAAATGTCAAAAATATAGGATAAATTTTTAAAAAATCGTGGCCAATCTGCGACAATTGCATCTGGATAACTTTACTTTTACTTTAAAGTTATTCGTGATCAAAACTGGTTAAAAAATCAAGCGCAATCCCGTATATGCTCCTTATTTGCCAAATACTTGCTACTAACTCAACATAATAAAATATTTCGGACTTGCAGTTCCAAGTATTTTTAGTTAGTTTAGTTAACCGAAAACAAAATAAAAGCATTATTTATTTTTAAACAACAAATTTAATTAAACACTGGTTATTTAAAGGGTCGTAAAATGGTTTTTACTGCTAAAATTTAAATATTTGTTCGGGGTTTTGCATAAAGAATTAATTCTATTTGCCCAAAAATAATTCTATTTTAACAATATCGACGTTATATAGGTATGGCTTATAAAAATTTATGTTTTGATATTTATTTAGGCACTGGCTAAACGACCGCCGGTGGGTTTGCTCCAATATGACAAGAAAACCGCCGTCTAGCGGTTTTATATAATTACGTATATGAAAATCGCCTAAAATCCGGCTGTTTTTACTATTGAAAATCCCCAAATAAAGGTCTATTTACACACATCAGTGCGATGTCAGTTCAGTGTCAGTGTAAGTGAACAATAAAATATCGTTGCCTTAAGCCGTGTCCTCGCTTAGTAATGTTACAATAACTTGTTGCTTTTTATAAAATTTTAGAAACATATTAGATAACAGTGTTGAGTAGCAAGTGGAACACTGTTGCCAACAATGTTACCTAACATGTTTTTTAAAAAGCAACAAGTTATTTGTCTTTTCAATATGTATCAGCAACAAGTTTTTGTAAGTAAGGACACGGCTTAAGGCTCAATGGACTTATTTTAAAAAGTCCGGCGCAGTTACGTGTTCTACCTTCAGTGCTGCATCAGTGTCTTTTCAGGAAACTCGACTGGGATTTGCGATTAAATATGGATGAAAAACGAATTGAGTTGGTATGGAATTATCCAGAATTGTACGACTTATCACATAAAAAAATTATTTTAAGGCATTCTAAAGTATTTTAAAAAATTCGTCCACTAATTCCTCATCCATGCCTTGTGCTACCATTTTCGTTTTATTTTTATTTGGTTTGGGTTTTCCTCATTTAGGGCTCTGGCAATAAACAGCCAATTCTTTATCACTAAAAGAAATCATTTTACACTGAATTTAGATATTTGATTAAACGCGCGGTACTGATTACGGATGGATGTGTGTGAACTGTCACCACTGATGGAGCACAAACAGCAAGGATACTAAAAACGGCGTTTAGACGATCAATAATACTTTCAATAATTATTGATGTTAAGTATTGAAGAACTACATCAATAATTTTTGCGGCGTTTACATGGTCAATATATTTTTAAAGTATTTTTATCAGTACATAAAAGAAAGTCGAACTTTGTCGTTTCACTAAATTATGGATAAAGCATGTTTAGCAATTGTATTAGCATTTTCAGTCGAAAAAAAGACAAGGAAAAGACGTATGTGGATAAAAGATTGGTTAACAAAGAGACAAAGTTACAGTCATGTGAATCTTATAGATGAAATTAAAATTAAATACGCAAACGACTATGATAATTATTTTAAAATGTCCGAAATTTTATTAAACCAATTACTGGAAATGGTTGAACCGCCTATTAAAAAACAAGACACCGTAATGAGGCAATTTATTTCTGCACATGAAAGACTAGCAGTCACCCTGAGATATTTAGCAACCGGAAGAAGTTATCAGGATTCAAAGGCATTATTTTTTTTCTTACATCCTCAATCATGCCGTCACTTTTAATTTTTTAAATATATTTTTTCATTTTTCCAGTGCTTTTAACCTCATGTTTTTTTCATATAAGAAGGATCACTACTATTCCACAACTCCGGGGAATATTCCAACTGCTCTAAAAATCTTCTTAACATATCGTTGCTAATGTCTTTGCTATTGGTAGCCGGACTTTCGCTGTTCACTTCATTGTCTAATTCCATTTCTGCTTTTTGCACTGCTAAACACCCAAATTAATATTCTGTGTATTTTCAAGTCGTAATGGCTGAATACTGAAGGATTGAAATATATTTTTGTTTAGATCTTCAATATTACTGACAGTATCCTCGGTATTGATAGAATTTTTGGTCATTCTTCAATACAAGGCGTCAGTACTTTAATACGTCGTTCACATGGTTAATAATAATGTCAATATTTCACAGTATTGAAAGTGTTATTGATCGTTTAAACGCCGCTAAACTGACGCGGCACTGATACGGCACTGATGTGTGTGGATGTTGTTAATTTAACCTAACTGTAACAATAATTATTTGTCTTAATATTACTTCTTATCATTGATCAACAAACAAAAATAACACTGGGAGGCACGTTTAACACATACGAAGATTTTGTCGAAGCTCTTTATAAGGTTAAAAAAATTACAACTCTTCGGAAGAGAAAAGCCAGAAGTATTTAATCAGCAATAAGAAAAAACTGATCGTTCCACAGAACTAAAACTAAAGTATTACCAAAAAGTATGCATGTATTGAGGGTGGAACAAAATGTAAAGTTCTCAGGAAAAGGAAAAAAGTACAAAATGGGTAATTCATAAACACGGATTATTTTTTTCAATCATATTATTAAGTTTTAAAGAAATAACTTAAATTTGCCCCATAGGTTCAGGGTTAAGAGTGTTGACACGTAAGCCACGAGTTTGAATTCCGGATGGGTAACTAACTTTTATCTCTTCATATTTTTTTCTTATTTTTAGTTTTTATTGTTTACAATTTAATTTTCAGACAAATAATTTGCTATTTTCAAAAAATTTTAAGTTATATCCAATTGCTATCTTGCGGTGCATAGTGCACACTTGTGTGGACAAAATTTTTAAAAACGAGGCGTGGAAATTAATATTTTTACTGATGTTAATAAAATGTATAATGCTTATTATATAGAACAGTAACTTACCAGATAATTCAGAACCCTGTAGATCTTCATTTAGGTCTTCAGAGTTGGAAGACTTCAGGCTTTCAAGGCCGCACTTACTAAGAAGAAGAATGCTTAGAAGACTTAAGGAACAGACTAAAAAGTAGAAGGCGTGTGAAAAATCTTGTGCCTAAGAGTCGTTTCATAATGAGGCTCTTGGACTTAGTTTTCCTAAAACAAAGTACAAAATATATTCTTTTTTCCATAGTCATTAATAAAAATGTAAAGCCGCGTACAGATGTGTATAATGCAACGTGCAACGCAACAAGCAACGTAACATGCAATGCAACAAAGGGTTTTAATGTCGTTGCTGCAACACTATGTAAATAGCCTCTTCGCATATTTTCGTGTTTCCCGTAGCGCAGTGGACAGAGCTTTGATCTTCGAAGCCAGAGGTCGCCGGTTGGATTCCTAGCGGGGAAGACATATTTAGGTAGTAGTTATTTAAAAATAACGTTCGTGATGGCACTACCGCGTTGTCTAAAAGGTACTGTGAAATGCATAACTGCATGTTTTAGTGCTTGGACAACGTTGACGGAACAGGGGGAACGAGGGGTTAAACATCTAATATCCCGACACCCATGGTACTTTGGTATTTAGGCATAGACCTTTGTAGGAGGAAAAAAATGTAATACAAACTTGTAGACCAACGAGGTTGTAGTACCAGTTTTTTTAAGGTATAACTTCGTAGAAAAAAACGAAAAACCAAAAGATGTCGTCGTTGGTATAAAACTTAACTTTTGAAAAAAAATGGTTATATAATATTGATCTTTTATTTAATTAATTAAAGTATTTTTTCCGTGTACACATTTAGCTTCGTTCTCATTGTCCAAATGGATACTGCAAACTTACAGCGAATGTTCCAGCGCGCATTACGTGCAACCGTCCAAACGTGAGAATCTTGTTGCGTTGCATGTTGCATTACATTCGTCTGTATGCGGCTTAAAACATAATTATGTATATACATACATACCTATATATATATATATATATATATATATATATATATATATATATATATATATATATATATATATATATATATATATATATATATATATATATATATATATATATATATATATATATATATATATATATATATATATATATATTAATAAAAGGTAAAGTTCTTTGACCATATGGCTCATTAATGACTGTAAAAATAAATAAATGAAAAATACCCTGTAAGAATTCGGCTACTATGGTTGGTTGTTTAAAAATTACGGAGTCTCCAAAAGAAAATGGAATACCCCGGGCCCGACCAAGACGGTGACACGTGTGACACCGCTTGTTTTACAGGCCAAATGTAAAAATTCTGTTAGAAATAAATCTAAAAAAAAGACTATTTTGTTTTTATTTTAATAATAAGGGTCTAACTACGATACCCATATTTAGGCTCGTATAATTTATTGTTACCTTAGGCAAATTATGAACTGTACTTGAATGTTTTACCACAAGTATTTTTTTCTGGGCAACTTTTTTATTTAGTTGTTCCTACATTAAAAGAAAATTCTTTCAACTAAAAATATAATTTTTTATAAGTTTAAAAAACAATTTAAAGAAAAAGTGTTTATTGGATGTTTACCCCCACGTGCCAACTTACAGAATTAAAAAGCCCGCGCCCACTTATGGGTTAAAAGAAAACATCCTTCTTTTCTATGCACCGTGACTCTCACGTTAGATCGGTTTTGCATGCCTCACAGGAATTTATAATGAAGTTGTAAGAATTCAATGTAGGGGACCTAATATCCTACCGGTAGGCAATGATATTTGCCTGGAAAAACTTGATTTGTATGTTATTCACCATGACTCGAGACGTGTGGTCACTTTAACCTATTTTAACTCGTTCTTTTGAACATCTAATCATATGGGATTTTTCTAGACAGCTAAAAGGCTGCACGCGTTTAACCTATCCCCAAGAAGGAATCTAAATCTCTTCCATCCCACTATAGACCTATTTCACTTCTCTCGGTGCTATGTAAAGTAATAGAGAAGTTTATTAACTCGCAAATCCTTAAGTATTTAGAAAAACACAAAATTTTGCATGAGAGGCAGTATGGATTTTGTCACAAGAGATCTACAGCAGATATTCATTCCTTCTAATCACACAACTGGAAAATGGTTTTTATTACAGGCTAAAGCTTTCGACCAGGTCTGACATGACGCACTTTTTGGTGACGATAGCAAACGCAGGGCAATGCAGATATCTCTTTCATAGGACCTCAATTTTATATTGGATTGGGGCGCCAAAAACCTCGTTTAATTCAATGCATCCAAAACACAATTATGTCCCTTGTCGCGGAAAAAGTCATTAAACACTTACTCTTCGCTTAAGAGCTGCCACGTTTTGCAGAGCAAGGACACAATTAACCTTGTGGGCATCACATTTAAAAATAACCTCATATCATGGCATAAACATTATCGTATCTATTGCCACGGCTTCAAAAAAGCTTGGACTTCAAAAAAGCCTGGATTTCTCTTTCCAGCTAAAAGTATTTTCCCATTTCTAATTTCTACACTTTTTATGTATCTGAAATTTGACTCTCTCTGAAATATTGTTCTCATGTCGGGGAATGGCGTCCCTCACAACCCTCAGCATTCTTGATTCCGTTCAAAGAAGAGATGTTTGTCTTATTCATGATCCTTTACTGACTGAAAGATTTCCTTCTTTTGCCCATTGTCGGGCTGTAGGGGTTCTATCGCTCTTTTATGAATACTTTCACGGCTTCTGCTCCAAGGAATTATCCAGTATAGTGCCTCCACTTGCAACTCCCAATAGAAAAACTCGGATTGCCACATGTATGCATCCCTATACGGTCCAGCTGAACAAGCTCTGAACTTCTTACTTTGTTCGTTTGTTTATCCCTAGAGTTTCTAGGCAGTGCAATCTGTTGCAAGCAGAGGCATTTCCTTCTTTCTTCTTACGTTCTGTGTTACCAAAGTTCCTGTTACCTCGCTTAAGACACGCACGGTACGTTAGTATTTAGGCCTTCAGCCTTTGTGGTTTGTCCGAAGATTTAAAAAACAAATGCAGCTCCAGTTATTAAACCAAATGGATCGATGAATAATCTCTAAAATTAAAAGCAGAAAAGCAAGAAATTTTGAATATTTAAGTTCGTTTAGTTATATCGAACAACGGATTAGAAATATGTTAATCGCAGAAGGAAATCTCGTAACGACCCTTTGTTTTCGTCGCCGCGTTATTAAAATTTTTACGTAGTCAGTTTTTAAATTTATGGTAATTTAAGCAATATAGATGGTGCTCGCGTCGCACCTAGCCTATGTCTGATATAAGGAGTTAAAAATTCAAATAAAAGCAATAGGAAAAATCTTACGAACGTTCGGGTTATTATTTTTATCGTTTAGATTTAATAATATCTGGCATAGGCGTAGAATTAAAAAGTTTGTTTAAAGAAGTATTTTATATTAATACGGCTTTTATAGATGCTGAAGAAAAATGTAAACGGGGTTTCTTTAAACACCAATCCAACTTTCTCAGGGGTGGCAGTTTCTTTAAACTAACCACTTCTAATTTCGATGTGGCTTGTCCACAGGGTGGTTCTATATTTTAGTATGATTTATTATTTAAAGTAGGAACTTTCTAAGCTAAATTTGTTACAGAAAAACTACTATTAAAACAATTAAATTTTATTTAAAACAAAAAATAAATTGATAAATAATGGTGAGTTTAACTAAATAAAGGCTTGAAAAAACGAATAGTCTTTTAGATCTTATTTCTAAATTACCTTACAGTTTATTGTCAGTAAATTTGTCCAGTCTGCACAGCACATTCACTGTAAATCACTATTACAATTATTGTACAGTATATCTGTTAAAAGTCTCAAGACATTTGGTCTGCAGTGTTATTTTATGTTGTAATACTCGGGAACGGGTTAAAAAATGGAAAGTTTAGAAAACCTTAGCGTTTTCACGGAATGTCTTTTCTAAGACAATTTGTACAAACAGTTTGCACAAAACAGCTGGGAATAGCAAAAAAGAAAAACCTTTTTGCTAAGTACTTAGTTAAAAGAACCTTGACGTTCTTTTTGTAATAGTTGTCCTTTTGACAAGTCTATTACGTAATCTTTGTAACCTTATGTTACTTGAGGGAGCCCCAATATACTTTTGGGGGTGAAAATTTAAGAGAAAACCTTACGTTCTCTTAAACTAACGTGAAAAAAGTAACCTCTTGTTACATGAGTGAAATCTTAATGTACACTAAATTGTCAAAAGTAATTTGGGAGAGAGAAGTTAAAATAGTGGTGGGTCCAAATAAAAAGGAAATGGTTAAACCAATAAAAATACAGAAACAAATTAAACCAAATATGGCTTCCATAATTTAGAAATCCTATTGGTCAACTAAAAGAACCAATATCTAGGGTGAAATTATTAAAAGTTATTCTGGGAACCAGTCAAAGCCCCGACAAAGCATGCCGATATCGCTGTGGCGCAAGCCGCCAAAAGCGCGGCCGCGTTTGTGATAAAGCGGGAAATGCCCGGCGGAGATCTTCAAATGCTTTTTTCTGATAGCGGTATTTTGCCGAAAGGAGACATGAACCGGGGTTAAATAAACAAAGAATTTAAAAATAGATGATCATTCTTAGAAGTCAGTAAAAAGATTATTTGAAGTTTTTAAGGAAGTAAATTTGAATAATTTGCAACTTTCTAAGAAAATAGAGAGTTTTCGCAACAGATGCTTTAAACGAAAAACATATACCGGTTGATGCATCGCCGGGCGGGACATAGGAAATCCCATGTAATTTTTAATGTGGTCAATTATTGGCTCCCCTAATTATTTTAGAGAAAATTCTATTGAAGTTTATTGAAGAGCATGCAAATCTACGTTCAGTGCCGTATTATCCATTAGGCTGACTAGGCTACAGCCTAGGGCGCCATGAAAAAATAGGCGCCAGACAGGGGAGTAATGGGCGCTAGACAGAGGAGTTTTTAAAAAGTTTAGGCGCTACGGAGGTAAGGATCTTTTTTTTTTGCTCTACAAAATTTTTTTGTCACGCTAAATAGGCGCTCCAGGACTTGTAGCCTAGGGCGCCTCATAGGGTTAATATGACCCGTTTGCTAATTAGATGCTAATATATTTTTAAAAATTGTTACTTTATTATCGTCTCATATTTATGAACAACAATAAAAATACCAGTAAGCCTGACATAACGTTATCATTTTGAATTGTTACTCTAGTTTATTTTAACTTACCTTAATTCGTTTGTATAAATACTACTTTAATCTTTTCACTGTACGATCTATTGATAATTATAAAGCACTAAATTTCAAAATGACAACGTAATGTCACGCTAACTGGTATTTTTATTGTTGTTCATAAATATGAGGCGATAATAATGTAACAATTTTTAAAAATATATTATCATCTAACTAGCAAACGGGTTAACCGAAAAATCTAAAGTTTTTACCATGGGATTTCCTATGTCCCGCCCGGCGATGCATCACCCGGTATAAAGTGTTTTAAAACTCAATACAAATACAGGGTGCCCGAATATATTTTGTTTTTTTAATAACCATAGAAAAAATAAAGTTATCAAGATATAGTTTTCACAGACAGCCTTGGATTTTTAAAAGTTTTTTTTTATTATATTACCGATATTTGCTTGTGACATTTCGTTAACATGAAAACAAAATGGCTCAATTTTCGATAAAGGACAACTTTGTAATTTTAAATGAAACATCATGTATATTTTTCTACAATCTTAAACTTTAACCTTTCTCTTTTAAAAAAAAAAGTAAACTAAGCTAATTATTTAAAAAATATTAAATTTATGATCTTTTAAAGATTGATTGCATGACACGTAAGACTTAACTGATATTTAACAATGAAAATTTGCGCCATAGTTACAAGGTAAACAAAAGAAAAACGGCAAAGAAAGTTTTCGTTATTCACAAAACAATAGTTGCAATCAAGGTAAATTACTTTTTTTTTTAATGTTTGTAAATATTGTGACTAACACATAGCTTTTTTTCCTATTTTCTTTTTGTAACCTTGTAGAAAAGGTCCTTGTGGGGGTTACGGGCCCATTAAAAATCTCACACAATACGGAGCATCATCGCTTAATTAAAAATTACCCCCTTATCTCACTTTTTTATTGTTTTTCACCAAAATCCAGAGGGCATAGAGAAGCAAAACTTAACGCCATACATTTTTCGAGTGAAAACTAATTGTCAGTTTTTGCCGTAACTACGCATCACTTTAAAGTCAAAATTGGTAAGGCTCTTGCACACTGGTTATTCTATAGGATAGTTAATGTTTTTTAAACCTTAGGACATAATTGTGAATAAATATTCTTAAGATTGTTGGCAAAAAACTAAAGAGATAAGACAAATCTAATTGCGCAATTTCTGTTTTAACTTTTAAAAACAAATTTAAGGGTTCATGGTAATCAGTTTGGCCAAGCACTTGTAACTCACTTGATTTTAGAGATAGAAAAAAAATGTAAATTGAAATGTTTTGGAGAATTCAGTAGAGTACATATATTTTTTCCAGTGACTATTATTTTTAAGTTATAAAACAAAGTCGTGTTCTTTTTTTTAAACGTTCTGTATATTTTATCATCAAGAAAAAGGTCCCCTTAAAAGCCGCAAAATACCACATTTGATAAATTTAGTTTCTTATAGTTTCGCAAATATAGCCATCGTCTTTAGTTTAATAAAAAAAAGGTATTTTTAAATGAAAAACACTTATATTTTATCCTCATAAAAAGGACCTTTTAAAGACCATTAAGAATTTACCACATTTAAAATGATTTTCTCCAACAGTTTCGGAAATATTAGCTTCCAAATCCTAGTGCGTATATATACCATTTTTCGATTTATATGGTCATATTTCCAAAACTGTAAGAGATAAATACATTCAAATATTGTATTTTGTTAAACCACTTTATAACATTTTTGCACCGGTTATATATTATGTGGGGTATTTCATTTAAAAAAATCCTAATAATGGCCATATTTCCAAATATGTGTAAAATAGATACATATATCAAATGTGGTATTTCTTATGGCTTCTAACAAGTCCTTTAAACTGATGACAAATATACAAGGTGTTTCATTTTTTAAAAACCCAACTTTGTGTTATTACTTTAAAATTAAACTAAATGAAAAATAAATATAGGTACGCCACTGAATTTTACGTAGAAGTCCCTAAAACTTTCCTATAATGATTTTTTCTATCCCCACTATCAAGCTTTACAGTTACAATGACCTGGGTGAATTGACAAGATTTGAAAAACACTCTGTATCTTCAAAACGAATCGCATTAGCCATGATTACCTTTAATCATTGAATTTGTTTTAAAAATTGAAATCCAGATTGCACATTCAGAATCGCTTTTAGTTTTTGCTATCTATACCTTGCAAGATCAACGAAAAGGTGCCACATACAATTATTAGACCAGCCTTTAAAAAACGTAAACAGTAAAAAAAAATAGTAGAATAAAACCATTAAAAAAGGTTGAGAAAATACCAAAAATTAAAGGAAAAATAAATTACAGGCGATTTAAGGTTGGAAAGGAGGAGAGAAGGGGAGGGGGTTAAGTAAAAATACGGCTTTTCTCGATTTCCGGCGAAACTACCCACGGAGAAAAAAATTAATGGCAAAGTTGTAGGCAATAAAAAAATCTACAACTTTTAGTTTTGCCGAAAATTGATAAAAACCATTTTTTCCTTGAATCTCCCCATTCCCTTCCCCTTCCCTCCCCCTTTTCGGCGTCAGATCGCCTGAAATTTATTTTTCCTTGTATTTTTGTTATATTTTTACCTTTTACAATGACTTTCATCCTACTATAATTTTTTTTCGTTTTCAAAATTATTTATCTTGGTCTCTATTGGAAAATTATTTTCTTTGCACAATATTTTAAAATGGAAAAAAAGCAATAAATCGCATCTCAGAATTATTTAATACTGTTCACTTGCATCGAACGCATTAATAAAACGTTTCAGTTATAAATCGTAGAAAAAGTCAATTACGCGTCAGTTCTAAAATGAAAAGCTCAGCGCGAAAACTTTTTCTATTCAGTGAAAAATCAAGAAAACAAGTGAAAAAGTCGGGAGTGTAACTGGTCCCGCGAGTCGGGACAAAATTTATATACCAACTCCGAGCGATTTTAATTCATTTCCAGCTCTCTGGTAATTTCCAATATTCCCGGCGATATTTCATTTCGAAATTTATTAAATTGGAAAAATGAAAAGAAGAAACCAGTGGCGTCGCACGGTGGTTTCTTTTAAAACAGTAGTAAACTTAAAATTTCCTTTATGTAAAAAGTTATAGAGTAAAAGCCGTGAGTAACAGACCTTTGTCATTTTGTAAAAGCAGTAATTACCAGGTGAAATGCTTCATTTCCTGTACATTTATGTTATGGCAAACTTGCATATTCTGATATTACACTACAAGTGATTGATGAATTGAAACATCGTGCAATTGTCAGCAGTACAGCCAAAATGATGGCCCCAGTTTTCTTTAAACTGCTCTCCTCAAATTTATGAACACAAGTAGAAACTGGCCAAACCTTTTTTGAACGGGTTTCATGGATCGGATTAACCCAAGATTAGTATTTTAAAATTAGTGAGGACAAAATAGGTACTGTTCGATTATTGGTATGCATTGGGGAGTTTGTTTAAAGTCAACTATTCTTATTTTGGCTTCTGAAATTAAAAAATTGGTTTCTGGTTTCCACCTCCAGAGAATGATTGCAACGTTGAGCTTTTTCCTCCAAAATCTTCTTAAGAGTTTTGCTGTATAATTAACGAATGGTAAGATATGATTATTTGTATGAAACTGATAAAAATATGCAAAAGTGTATTAAGGCGAATTTTCCTACTAAAATTAAGACTTCATCGTTGCCAAGCATTTTCTGGTGGTGCCAAGGAACCTAATTTTTTAAGTGTCGGGCAAAATAAAAATAGATAATTATTTGACCTCCCCAGTAAGCATCCAAAAACTTTATTCCTACATTTTATAACAAATGATATACATCTTTATATTTTAGCTAAATAAACAAAACGTTTTTTTAAAGCAACATCCTAAATTAACCTACTTTAAGATTTATAAATACATAGTTTCGGTATTGTTTCTTATCCTCTTTCTTCTATACAAAGTAAAATAATTTGACAGATAGAAAAAAAAAACAACCCAAACACATAACGAAGACGATATAGGATTTACCAGTTAGAGCATCAAATGACTTAAACCAAATCCTAAGGAAATCCAAACTTTGTGCAAATTAAGTTTTAAACTAAAATACATCTTTAATAATAGGTAAGGAGCCTCAAAGATTTTTTGATTGCTTTGTATGTTTTATACAGGGTACAGCTTCATATCTATATTTTTAAAGTGTCGTTGGTTTCGGAGTTACAACCCCTTATAGTTCCTGGGCCAGTATTAAAATTGACTTTAGGATAATAACACTTTAAAAACCTTTTAGGGGATTCCTGTTGGCGAGTCCACCACGAATATTTATACCGCCATATATGGAAGCGGCCAGCCTGTCAACGTCAAATATTTCGAGTGTCGGACTGGGCAAACGCGTCACTTTTCTTGTCAGACAGGTTAACCACAATGTTGGCCATGCAATTTTTAAAAATTGTGCTCATTGTAAGGGTTACAGTTACGTAACCCGCCCAATCGTACCCAGAATATGTCAAGGAGCCTTATGGTTTCGTGACTGTAACACTTACGATTTTGGCACAATGTTTAAAACTTGCATGTAAAACATTGTGGTTAACTTGTCCGACAAAAAATGTGACGCCTTGCCCAGTCCAGACACTCGAACCATTTGACATTGACAGGTCCTTAAAGCGCCGCTTCCATATATGGCGGTATGAATATTCGTGGCAGACTCGTCAAAAGAAACTCCCAAAGAGGTTTTAAATGCTCACAAAAAAGTTTCTACAGGATCCTAGTCCAGAAAATCGACAGGCCAGCATTGAAGCAAGAAACTACTACAATCAAACAATTTCTGAAGCCAAAGACTCCTTCGACAATCGTATTAAAAACAAAGTTCTTTCTTGCTCAAATGGCAGCAAATCTTTCTGGTCCTTTGCGAAAAACATAAGTAGGAATTTTTGTACCAGTTCTTTTCCGCCACTAGCTTTGGAAGATGAAATTGTTTCTACCGCTAAAGGAAAGGCAGAATTATTTGCTAAACAATTTGCTGCCAATTCAACCCTTGACCCTCCCGTAAATCATCCAATTCCAGCGGTTACCCCAGTTCCTCATAAAATGCCCGATATTATTTTTAAGGTAAAACACATTAAGCGTATCCTTTCTTCCCTTAACATCAAGAAATCGTCTGGGCTGGATGGCATACCAGCAATCGTTTTAAAAAAATGTGCTCCAGAACTTGCACCAATCTTAACTCGGCTCTTTCGAATTTCTTACAACACAGGTATCTTTCCGGAAAGCTGGAAAGCTGCACGTGTTCAACCTATTCCCAAGAAAGGATCTAAATCTCTTCCATCTAACTATAGACCAATTTCAATTCTCTCAGTTCTTTGTAAAGTAATGGAAAAACTAATTAATTCACAAATTCTTAAGTACTTAGAAAAACACAAAATTTTTGCATGACAGGCAGTATGGATTTCGCCACAAAGATCTACAGCAGATCTTCTTTCCTTCGTATCACACTGCTGGAATAAGTCTCTTGAGTTTCTAGGTGAGTCCCAGATCGTTGCTCTTGATATATCCAAAGCTTTTGACCAAGTCTGGCATGCCGCACTTCTTAATAAACTTCCCTCCTATGGTCTTTCAACTAAACTCTGTACTTGGCTCTCTAGTTATCTATCTGATCGTCGTATATCAGTTATTGTGGACGGCCATTCTTCAAGCTTTCACCAAGTAAATGCTGGAGTCCCTCAGGGCTCAGTTCTGGCACCAACATTGTTTCTTCTTCACATCAACGACCTTCTCTCGTCCACAACTAATTCCATTCATAGTTTCGCCGACGATAGTACCCTTCACTCCAGTTTTCAGGTTCCTAAACCCATTACTAAACCTGACTTGGAAAACAAACGCAGAGCGATGCAGATATCTCTTTCGCAGGATCTTAATTTAATATTGGATTGGGGCGCTAAAAATCTCGTCCATTTTAATGCATCCAAAACACAATCATGTTCCTTGTCGCGAAAAGAGTCATCAAATACTCATCCTCTACTTATGAGCGGCCAAGTTTTACAGAGCAAAGACACCTTTAATCTTGTTGGCGTCACATTTGAAAGTAACCTTAACTGGCATAAACACATTGTATCTATAGCCACGGCAGCTTCAAAAAAGCTTGGATTTCTCTTTCGAGCCAAAAAATATTTTTCCCCTTCTAATTTATACACTTTGTATGTGTCCCAAATCCGACCTCCCTTGGAGTATTGTTCTCATATCTGGGGCATGGCGTCCCCCACAACCCTAAGCATTCTTGATTCTATTCAAGAAGAGCTGTTCGTCTTATTAATGATCCTTCACTTACAGAAAGGCTTCCCTCTCTTGCACATCGTCGGGCTGTGGGGGATTTATCGCTTTTTATAGGTACTTCCATGGCTTCTGCTCTGAAGAGTTGTCCAGTATTGTTCCTCCACTTACGGTTCCCAACAGAGAAACCCGTGGTTCCGCGCGTATGCATCCCTATACGGTCCAACTGGACGGGCCCCGAACTTCCCACTTTGTTCGTTCTTTTATCCCTAGAGTTTCTAGGTTGTGGAACCTGCTGCCCGCGGAGGTCTTTCCTTCTCCCCCAAATCTTCAAGTATTTAAGTCCCGTGTCAATAAACTCCCTCTTACATCGCTTAAGACACCCACGGTACGTTAGTATTTAGGCTTTTAGCCTTCGTGGTTTGTCCAAAGATAAAAAAAAAAAAAAAAAAAAAAAAAAGTGTTATTAATATGAAGTCAATTTCATTACTGGCTATGTACTATTAGAAGTTTAATTTCTTATTGCTTGTCTATTACTTTTTGCTTAAGCAATAACCCACATAAAGCATATTTGGAGCATGGACCAAGTTACCATTCTAAAGATCTTTTAAAAGCTTAAAAAAAGAAGACATGTAATATATTATATTTCTTATAGTTTTGAAAATATGGCTTTGCCAGGCCTTGATAGTAAAATAATATTTTTATAAGGTAACCCCTGTATATTGTATAGCCGTTAAAGAGATATTTTAAAGAGCTTGAAAAAATACCACATTTGATATGTCAGTGTCGTATAGTTCTAGAAATATGGCTATCCATATCCAGAAATTATGTTAAAATTCTATTATACATATAGCCCTAAGCTTAGTACCGTGTATAAAATGGTAACTATATTTACTATTTTTTTAGATTTCGATGGCCATATTTCCAAAACTATAAAAGAATTGGCATATTAAATGTGGTTTTTTATTAAAGCCCCTGAAATACCTTTTTTAACGCTGATAAATGTTTAGGGTTTTTAATTACATTTGCCACCCACTTTTAACTACATATAACCAAGAACGATTAGAAAAAACTACCTGTATTAAAATTTCTTATACTTTTTCATCCATTATCTTTTAAGCGTTAAAAAAGAAACAAATGAACATAAAACACTTAAAAAGGTAAATTGATTAAATGAGACACCCTGTATATTATATCACCATTAACAAGGTATCTTAAAAAGCTTTACAAAAATACCACATTTAATATATATTTTTAATAGTTTTGGAAATATGGCCATTTAAATCTGTGATATAATTTCCATTACATCTACACGACCTAAGGTGAGTGCTGTAGATAGGTATAATGGAAATTATATCTCCTATTTTCAGATTTAAGTAGTCATATTTCAAAAACTATTGAAAGATATATATATTAAATATGTGTTTTTGTAAAGCTTTTAAGATACCTGTTAATGGTGACATAATATACAGGGTGTCTCATTTAGAAAACACTTTTTATTTTCTTAAGTGTTTTTGATGTTCATTTCTGTTTCTTTTTTAATGCTTAAAAGATAGTGGATGAAAAGGTACAAAACTTTTATAGACACAATTTTTTCATATCCTTCTTGGTTATAGTTAAAAGTGGATGATATAAATGCAAACCCTGGACAGTTACAATAAAACATTTGACGATGGCTATATTTCCACAACTATAAAAATATACCACATGTGCTATGCCAAAAATAAAAATATTTTATCGGAGAGTTCAAAGTTTAAAAAATGTTCGTCGTACAACCAGTCTCTTAAAAAATTAGCCACTAGGGTAACTACATTGTTGTCCATAGGACAATTTGGTTGTCCTTGGAATATTGGTACTATAGCTTAATAATTGACAAGTTTAGTTAGCTCTGTTATAAGTGACCTTGTCTTTTGATCGTTGTTTTGTAGGTTGGAATTATGTGTACATGAGATGTACCTTATGTTGATTTTTTGGTTTTATCGTTGAAACTGTATAAAATGCCGAATTAGGCGAGTAACTACCCATTACTTAAAATAAATTATTATAAGAAAAAAAACCGTTTATAAAAATGTGAAAATTTTAAAATCGGGACATAAAAACTTGATTGACCCAATGACGAAGTAACCAATGGCGAACACCTAGTTTGGATTACCCCTATTTATACTAACACGTCTTGAGCTCCCCTGCCTATAACATGCATTACTTACGTCTTTAATCTAAACCAAATGAATTTCGTTTCAGAATCTCGCAGCTCAAGCCCTGTCTGTTTATTCCGTAACAAGTCCTTGGCAATAGTTGCCAGATAAAGCAAATAAACGAGGTGTTCAAAACTCTAAAGTGATTTAGTTTATATTTAATGAACCATTTGATATTAATATATCATTAAACAATTTAAAATAAATATTGTACTAAAAATTGGCTAAAAAATTAATTTTTATTGGTAACAGATTCGAGAAATAAGGTGTCCAACTTTTACTAGAAGAATATCTGATTTCAAAGAAGGTAAATACGGACGGAAATGAGTATCGCCTATTTCATATAAAAAAATATTTAAATTTTTTGTGTATTTTTGGCAGCACTTAACAGCTTTTTATGGTTCTTAAAAAGAATTGTACGAGTCCAAACATTCTAATCTAAATGTATTCAGATCAAGATCTCAATTTTATTTTCAGATATGTTCTGTATTGGTTCTTCGGGTTCATTTAATTGATACACCGAGAGAAATCGGCCAATTAAAGTCGTTAATTATTTTTTCGTAATTATGACAATTAAGTCATTAATTATTACTATTATTTTTTTAATAACGCCTATAAAACGAAATTGCTATGGTAATTAAAGTCACTTTATAGGATCCGTCTAATTACTGCTATTAAAGGTGTAATAGAACCTGCAAAAGACTGCAATAACAGTTATTAAATAATATTAAGAAATTTCTATTATAATAGGTTTAATTAATTTGCAAAGTTAAGATAATTAAATTACATTATAGCACCCATTAAACCCCTTTACTAAAATGTTCTTTAATAATACTTATTAAACAAGTAATAAAAATAATTAAGAACATTAATAAAATCTATATTATGTTTAATAATTTCAATTAACCCAGTTTAAAGAAATGATAAGGTTTTTATTACGAATTAAACCGAACGACACCGATCCTGACCGACCAGCCCTAACAATCCAGTCTGCGGGTTTATTCCATTCGTGGTATCGGGGTTGTCAGCACGTTTTCAGTCTTTTCGGATACTTACCTAGATCGTACTCGTTTCACGTTTGCGCAGTTAACAAAAAATCATTGTCAGGTGTTGTGTTTTATATGTCGTATGCGTAAGTGTTGTGATATGTTTTAATCGAGGTTTTACAAATTATTGACTTTAAATGGATCTCTTATTTAAGTTAGTTTAGCTTTACATAGTTTTTTACAAAAAATTAGTCGTTTTTGTTGTACTTTTTTTATTTTCGAATAAAACATGTACACATTATGTATGTATTTTTCTTTTAGGTATCCACAGTAAAGTACCTGCAATCAGTGTCACACAGAAAGTCTGTAGAATCTTTTAAAATGTTATTATGTCGTTCTTTTTCAAATTGTTTTTACATTAGTAGCCTTAAAATTAAATACTTTATTTAAATTGTGTTTATCTATTTATCCATGTCAGTTATGAAATACTTATTAAGTTTTTCATTTTGCATAACGATATTTCTTTTAATTTGGATAAAGCAGCTTATTAAAAACAGAAAAAATAATGTAAGGTAATTATTCTGCAGACTTTTTGATACACACTGTCTAACCTAAATGCTGATTGGAATTGATTCGATATTCACATTTATTGGGACCTTGCAAAGGATAAGATAATAAGCTGAAATCAAATTACTGCAAAGTTGTAATTTTTAGGAGTTTTATAAAACAGATATCTGTAAATTTGCCTACATTTGTTGTAAGTTGTGTAGTTTGTTACAATCATGTACCGCTGAATATAAACGAGTTACTTTTCATTAAATAAAATTTTGTGTCTATCTATCTTTTCCCCATTAATAAAATTTGTACCTCGTATTAAAATTTAAACTAATGTAAAGTTGAGGTAAAATGCATATATTTAACAGATTCATATCAAATAAGAAACGTAATATTAAGTATATAAAAACAAAAAGCAAAAATTAAAAAATATATTTTTACGAATGTTTGGAAACTATGCAATTTAAATTTAAGAACTGTAACTCTTATTGCTTTCAAAGTCCCAATAATGTGCAGTATTTTATTTCTGTGGTAAGATGGCAAAACCCGATATGTCACGTTTGGTAAAATGTTAAAAAGAGATCTTTTTAACTCTGATATGTCCTGAAAAATCACAATTTCAGTACAATATTTTTATTTTGCAACTAATTGTTTTTATATAAGTTGCAAAATTTAAATACTGTACTAAAATTGTGATTTTTAGGACGCATCAAAGTTAAAGATCTCTCCTCAACATTTTACTAAAAGTGACATATCGGGTTTTGCCATCTTCCACAAATTTAATTCCGAATTTTCAAAAAAACAAAAAAATGGTGAATGCACACTAATTAAAGTCCTTTAATTACCCCTGTAAATCGGTAATGCTAGTTTAATTAAAGCCTAGTAGAGTGTTTATTAAACTTGTTTAATTAGTATTATTAAGCTAGTTTCCAATTTGTATTATTTTTTAATTATCGCAACTCTACTCTTTAATTAAAATCTATATATAATTAATTCGGAATTTAATAATGATTATTAAACGGGTTTAGTTGTCTTTATTAATGTACTTTAATTAAAACTATTAAACATAATTTAATTATATTTAATTAAACTTCTTTAAATATTATTATTAAACAAAAGCTATAAATTGACTTTAATTACCATACTAAATGACTTTAGTTATCCCCTATTTAACTAAGAAAATTTAATAGGGATTATTAAAATTTTAATTATGGTCATTAAACGGTTTTCTCAGTGTAGTATTTATATGGGTACACGCCAAATCTAATTGTTTTTCCTTAAACAAAATAAAGAAAAACACCCAAAAAACTCAAAAAAAAATTAAATAATAACTAAATAACTAAGAATCGACGTTTTTGTTGCAAGTCTGCCACCGTTGTCAAGATAAAATTAAATAAAAATAAATAATTTAAAAGTTAACAATTATTTAGGTCTAAAATTTTAAAATTTAGGATTTAGTTTTGGGATATCTGAAAAACGTTTGGCATAAACTGGCACAAAATTTACCATTTAATGTCCAGGGCCGCCGAGGGTTGTGCCAGGCCCCGGTACGAAGTAAAAGTTACGAGCCCCCTTAATTAACAAAAAAAATGTGTCCAAAGAAACTTAAAAAGCAAAAAAAGTCCTCACTTCTCGAAACTAATATTGTTTACATTACTTTTTAAAACTACTTTTTAAAAAAGTTGAAGAGCAAAAAAGGTCCTCACTCTATTACTCCATTTCCCCCATACAGTCCGGGCTCCCGTAATTTGTAGGGCCTTCTCGGCGGCCCTGTAACGGTTTTCAGAATATCATAAAATGAGCTATAATTTTAAAATTTTAGATCTAAATAATTGTTAACTTTATTTTTTATTTTTACCTTGACAGCCATGGCAGACTTGCCATCGAAACATGAATTTTTAGTTTTCTGGTTATCTACTTATTTAAAAAAATTTTGGGTTTTTGGGGGTCTTCTTTGTTTTGTTTTAAGAAAAACGATTAAATTTGGCATGTACCCAAATACATACCATTAATTACTCATTTTTAGTCATGGTCTAAGATCCGAATGGGTAGCAACCTGCACCCAGCTGTTTACCGTATAAAAACTATTTAATATTAAATAGGTATAGTATTTTAACAAAGGTATTGCCAGAGGCTTGCCTAAAATATTATGGTAAAGGTCATATTCAAGTTAAAAAAATAACCTTCAAATCTTTGTCTCACCCCTATTTTTATTTCAATAAATTTTAAAGCTAGTTAACAAAAAATGTATTTGTTGTACTTAGTAATAATTTGTTAAAATTTTAAATTTAAAAAAATCATCGCCTAATTTATAAAATTAGAGGAAAAAAATTAGTGATATATTAGTACTGTCATGTAGAGTAGTAAAAAAAAACTTGCCATTATACAGGGTGTCAAACATTTTGAGGTTAAGAGCTAGCTCCATTAATTTAATAACAATTCTTATTGGTTGTGTGTCTAGCGAGTTTTTATCTACAAAAAACAAATATTTATAAAAACATAAGAAAAAAATTAAGATTAAACAAGTAAATAATAGAATTATTAACTAATGAGCAATCTTATAAGACACCACCGACTAAGTCAACCAGAAAGCGATCATTAAAAATGCATAACGCAATTTTGGCTCCATGTCGTGGTCAGGAGGGACCGTAAATCCCAGATCTAATTTTGAGAATTGCGCTTCTAGATGCAAGTTTTAATACGCTTGTTATGGCGAGATTGTGGCTGTGAAAATCGATAGAAAAAGAATTGTAAGAAACTTCCATTGCATCACGTTGTCCACATCAATAATATTAGTATTATTCTAAACACCCTGTATAGGGGGTATGTAAGTTTAAATAATTTATATATTTATTTAAATATTTCAGTATTAAAAATAACACGTTATACACAAATAATTTTTCGAACGTACAAGGTTTTTCAAGAAACAATAGCCCTGTTCGTAGAGAAATCACAAACTAGTCAGCGCCAATCGGGTATTATTTTATTTAGTTAGGTAACCAGTTGCCAACTGGTCATTAGAATTTGTAAAATCTGATTGAAGTTTTTGTTAAGACGGTACGGGCTTCCACTGGTTCGGTGGATGCCCGTACTAAACTAAGTTAGTTGCTGTACTTTATCCTCAAATACCAAAATAGTTCCTGTAGTATAACTGTGGCAGCTTAAAATAGTTCCTACCGGCTCAATGGTCAGAAGAAATAGTTCCATATGGTATATTAGTCGCAGTGACGTAAAAGTGGTTTTGTGTATACAAAATCTACGTCACATTATTATTTTTAATATTCGCCTGGGAAAAAATAGGACATACCGAGTGTCAATAAATCTATAAGACAAGCCAGAACTGCTAAAGTATTAGACATTTCAAAATAAGATTGGTTTGAGAACCCGAAAACTGGTATGAAGGGTACTATCGTTAGCCAAGCTTTAAATGGAATTCAAGATGAAACAAAGTTGGTGCCCTTACTATGCCCTAGTGGACCATAGCTTTAACTTGGTAAAAACTGGAGAGTGACCATTTACAATAGCTGATATACTTCGATTAGAAAGAAATACTAGAGAGTTAAGAACAGGTTTTAGTATAAAGACCGTAGGAAGGAAGTTTATTTAGGAACTTGGGAAAAGCTTAAGAGCGGCCATTTACAATAGTTGATATACGTCGATTTAAAACAATACTGGAGAACCAAGGACAGGGCTTAGTTGGAAGACCGAACGAAGAAAGTTTATTGAGGAACACACCATGCCAAATCTGATCAAAAGATTTGGATAAGTATATCAAGTTCCACGATCTAGGAATCCTCAAACACTCAAGAGACTTCTTTGAGTAGTATAATGCCAAGGAAAGAAGATATGCTGTATATTTTGTTTTTTTTTTTCAAAAACTCAAGGATTTGCGGGTAAATAATTAAGCTTTGCCAAAATTCAAGAGAAGTAAGATACGTCTATAGTTAGATGAAAAAGTATTGATCCTTTCTTGGGGTTTTGTTGAACTTAAAAAAAATAACAGTTCCGTAAGAAATTTAAAAGAGCCAAGATAGGATGGGTGCAAATTAGGGATTATATTTTTTTTAAATGAATGCTTGTAGGCCATTTAGCCCAGACGACTTCTCAGTGTTAAGAATTGTGTTTTACCTTAGCTTCATCACATGATATAGAACACCAGGGTATCTAATTGGAGGGTTAAGGGGTTCTTTGTGATGTGGGGAATATGGGTTTTAGTGCGCATTTGAATTAATTTGGTCAATTGTTTACCAATTACAAAAATAATCATCAGAAAAAAGCGGATGGTATCTCAATGGCAGGTGGCGACCCCTTAGGCCATTCCAGTCGGCCAAGTTGTAGTGCCAGATGGTGTGTTGGCTTACTTCAAGAAGTGCAGAGTAAGATTCAGTAACTAAGCCATGATCTATGCACCTTTGGGGAGCAGTAACAGATGCTAGGGTTAGAGGTAAGTAAAGAATCTAAGGGGATTAAATTATAATTGGGGATCTACGAAGGTAGGTGAATTGCACAATAAGGTTGGTAAAAAAGTGACTCAATGCGACCTGCGCCCTTTAGTCTGTGCTTCAAAAATGAGTCATATTATATTATATCATATAGGTTTTAACTATTGAAGATAGACAAACGAAAAGTTGTCCACCATATAATGGTTATAAATAAATACAATAAACGTCCAAGAAGTAGGTGTTATTGAAACTATAATGTTGTCTAACTCCTTTAAGAAAACATTTAAAATGTTATATTGTAGTTGGCATTAAAACCATTTTTATCTATACTCATAGCAAAATTTTATCTTTTTACCCACATATTTTTACAACAATATCTATATAGTGAATACAGATTATAAACACAACATGCCCCATATAAATTATGTAACTAATTTTATTACATATTATAAGTCTTAAAATTCCTTTGTTCGGTTGAAAGTTTAATGAGGATATGTCGTGCCCGGAGCCCATAAAAAGACATTTTCTAACCAAGTAACTTTAAAGATAACCGTGTTACGACATAAAAAAGTGGAAAGGTTATTATACAAGTTATAAGTACAGGTTATAGTTAATTTATTTTCTGGGAGTTTATATTTAAACAGAATATTATTTGGCTTTTCTCCAGACTAAAGATATTTAATAAACATTTTAAATATAAAGAACTGTTCTGCCCTTGCATAATATATTAAAAGTTAAGATTACTTTAAAAGTAATAAATTAATAAAATATTTAATATTAAATAATTATTTTAATTTAGGTTATATTCCAGCCACCATGTCTTTTTAACACATCTATGGTTGCTCCCGAGTCGGCAAGTTATGAAGCTGATGATCTGAGGAAACAATGCCCAATATATTGGTTTGCGTCTGGTGGTCACAAATAGCCAGCAATTCTGCTTGGTAGCTGTCCAAATATATTTTTCCTATAGGCTGAGTCATGCATTTCCCATTTTTGTAAGACACAAAAAATCTTGTATGCCGTGTAAATGGCCTTAGACGAATATATCTTCTCACCATTTCCACTACATTCGAAGAGTTTTCATTAGACGTTTTAATAACAAACAAGCGATCCTTTCCTGATTTTGTGTCCTGTAGATTCACCAAACAAAAGCTGCCATGGTCCAAGAAATCGCTGCAGTCTAACTGACAGAGCTCCTTTCCTCGACATGCTCCGGCAACTTCCATAATCAGCGCCACCTGCAACAAAATTAGTTTCCTATCAGTAAATTTTGTAGTTTTGTAAATAAGAACAATTAATATAATGTATTGAAGATATGTTCTGTAGTTTGGCGGATTCATTTAATGGATGGTACTTCTTTGGGTACACGCCAAAATTAAATTAAAAGTACTAAAAAACCAAAAAAATTTAAACAAGTAAAAGATAATTAAAAATCGACGTTTCGGTGGCAAATCTGCCACCGTTGTCAAGACAAACAACAATAAAATAATAAAAATGAAAACTTACTATTATTCAGGCTTTAAAATTCAAATTTTTTATGTTTTTTCTCGGATATTCTGAAAATTTTGACATTAAATGTCAAAAAATGTTTATTATTTTTTATCAATTCAGGTATGGGCCTTATATATGTTCTATTTTTAGAGATTTAGAAAATAAATATAAAAAATTAGGACATTCTGAAAATAGCTTAACATTTTTACACAAATGTAGGGACAATAATATCATTCCAAAAGGTTTAAGACTTAAAGCACCATACACTAATCACAGAGTTAACAATATTTTAGAAAGAGCAAGTTTAGCTTTATTACGGGAAAGATTACAATTTCATAGACATAATAAAATTAATTTATTAAAAGAAATTGATAATTTAAAATCTATTTTGAAAAATCAAATTCATATTTTTGATTTTAATCATATATGTAATTGTGTTTATAATAGCTATTTAATACATTTTGAAATTCAAAAAAACACACATAAAAATAAATTTAATATTTTAATTCAAGAAAAATTAAACTCTGAAATATCTAGCATAAATAATAATGAAATAATTAATAAAACTGTAGTTAACTTAACTGAAAAAGAACTAACAAATGCTGAAAAACTTGTTCTTTCTAAAGGACTAAATTTTGCAATTACACCCAAAACAGTTCCCAAGCTTGACATTATTTCTTGCATTGAAGAAACATGTCAAAACTTACCAATAGAACATCAAGATGAATTTAGAATTAGAACAAAAATCGCGTTAGAAAAACCATTTAAAATTAAACAAAATTTAACACAAATTGAACAAAAAGCATTACAATCATTAAAAAGAGACAATTCCATAAAAATTCTTCCTGCAGATAAAGGAAATGCAACAGTAATAATAGATTGTAATACATATGACGATAAAATAATGTCTCTTTTAAATGATGGTAATTACACAAAAATAAACAATGACCCTACTGAATGTATTGAACGACAAATTTATAATATGTTAAAGAAACATAAAAACTTTTTTACAGATAATGAAAGATTTAAACTGACACCTCACAACAGTAAAACACCACATTTTTACGGAGTACCAAAAATACATAAACCCAATATACCTTTACGTCCTATAGTAAGTTGTATAAACTCACCTACACATCCATTAGCAAAATTTTTACTTACCATTTTAGATCCTTTGGTAAACAACACTGATACATACATTAAAAATTCTAAACATTTCTTAGAGAAATTATCAAACATAGATATTGATCCAAATAATACACTGGTAAGTTTTGATGTTGTTAGTTTATTCACAAATGTCCCAGTGAATAAAACATTAAATATTGTTAGAAATAAATTAGAAAATGATGTCCATCTTGGCGAAAGAACAAAATTAAGCATAAACACTATTCTTGAGCTTTTAACTTTTTGTGTCAAAACAACATATTTTCAATATAACACTGATTTTTATAAACAAACCTCTGGCATGGCTATGGGTTCACCTTTATCACCTTTATTAAGTAATATTTTTATGGAAAACTTTGAATCAAATTTTGTAGAAAATTATCAATATAAACCTTTAGTTTGGTGGAGATATATAGATGACATTTTTTCTATATACCAACATGACGAACACTGTTTAAATAATTTTTTAACACACATTAATACACAAGAACCAACAATTAAGTTTACGTTAGAAAAAGAAAACAACTCACAACTACCATTTCTTGACATTTTAATAAAAAAGATTTAAACAATTTTGAAACAAAAATCTACAGAAAACCTACACATACAAATAGATACTTAAATTTTAACTCAAATCACCCAATAATGGTTAAAAAGGGAGTTGTAAAAGTCTATTTGATAGAATTAAAGTCATTTGTTCTAATCAAAATATAAATATTGAAAAAGATTATTTAAAAAATATTTTAATTCAAAATAATTATCCTCTTGATTTTATAAATAATTGTTTCCTTGAATTTGAAACTCCAGTTATAAGACAAAATCAAAATAGACCTATTACAAATTTATTTTTACCATACATTCCCGGACTATCAAATAAAATTCAACGAATAGGGCATAAATTTAATATTCGCACAATCTTTAAAACACAAAACACAATCAGATCTCAATTAACAAAAACAAAACCATACAACTTAAATGAAAATACAAAAAATGTCATTTATAAAATACCTTGCGAATGCAATAAGTTTTATATAGGTGAAACTTGTAGACCATTAGCCAAACGCATAAAAGAACACAGATCATACATTAAAAACACAGAATTTCATAAATCAAAAATCTGCCAACACGCATTTGATAACAATCATAGAATAAACTGGGATGCTTCGAGCATTTTAGCAAAGGAAACTTGTTCTAAAAAACGCAAAATCAAAGAAAGTGCGTATATATTATTAAATAAAGATAATTGTGTAGCATCAATTTCAGTTAATTTAAATAACACTTGGTTGCCTTTGCTTGATACTGAAGTATCTTCAGGAAGACTAAAAATTAACTAACCATTCACCTTTTTTAAAATAAACAATCAATACACCAGCAACCAGTTATCTATGTCACCATGACACTATAACCAAATAAACATGTTTTGACATTTAATGTCAAAATTTTCAGAATATCCGAGAAAAACATAAAAAATTTGAATTTTAAAGCCTGAATAATAGTAAGTTTTCATTTTTATTATTTTATTGTTGTTTGTCTTGACAACGGTGGCAGATTTGCCACCGAAACGTCGATTTTTAATTATCTTTTTACTTGTTTAAATTTTTTGGTTTTTTAGTACTTTTAATTTAATTTTGGCGTGTACCCAAAGAAGTACCATCCATTAATATAATGTACTTATACTAGTACTATCAGAAAAATACTCAAAGTGTAAAAAAATCTTACCTTTTGTGCTAGATATTCTTCACATGGAGAATTTTAAAGAAATTCCTTTATATTGTCGACATTCAGTGTCTTGGACTTCTTCGGCTTATAATAGTCATTTTGTCTCTTTAGAAATGCCGTAAGTTTACTATATTTGCTGATGTCGATGTTTGCTTCAGATATTATCGGGCTTTGATCATGGAATATTGGCTCCATAAAGAAGATGCCTTGCGCTTTTTTGACTTCTGCAGAAAGTAAGCCAGGAGCACCTTTTAATCCGTAAATTTTCTGCCTGCTGTCCAGCGCACCATTTTCGATAATCAAGGAACTGTTTTTTGTAAGCCTCGCGAGATTTTTATGGAAGAAGTGTAGCAATGGCCTCTTCCATGTTCATTTTCAAAAATGCAGTACGATCTCTCGAAACTCATTGTTTGGTAACACCGTTTGATAACAACAAATTTGTTTTGTACCAGTTTTCAGCACCAAATTTTAATTGAATCCAAAATACCAACAATACTCAAAGACTACTGTCAGTTATACGAGCTGTTAATCATAAACAATAATTTTACTATACCGTAGTGGTCAATAGTTAATATTTATAATTTTTTTATTTTTAGTTTCTCAAAGTCTAAAGTGCATAAAATAGTATATTGACCTTGTGACTAAAGTGTCTTTTTATCCCTTGGCGAAAACCTTTCACTGCGGGATTAAAAGATACACTTTAGTCCCTAGGTTAATAATATACTTTTGTTTAAATTATATACAGGGTTATCCGAATTAAGTGTTTGTCATTAGTAAGTAACGTTGGTATTATTTAATTATTGTTATAGTTTAAGATTCGTATTCCATCCGCTTACGGGATAAAACTGTTTCATATCAAAGACATGTAATATTTATAAAAGGTTTGGCCATTGTGTTGCCTAAATAATTATGGTAAAGGCTCCCTTATGGGAAACTTGGAAACCATAAGAGATATTAAAAATCCGATACCCCATCCTCGAGCTCTTTTTTGGAGAAAACATTTATGGTAAAAACAGATCATCGCTATCGCGAAGCGTTTCAGAGATACAGGGTGATTCTCGATTTTTTCACTTTTTGAAAAGGTCCTGTAGCTTTGTTGTTATTACAGATACGAGAAAACTAATTGCACATTATAAAGACACTTTTTTCCGTAGAATCCAGTGGCGTAGCCAAAAATTTTTTGAGCTGTCATTTTTGACATATGACCCAAACATGTTTTTTTTTATTAGGGACACCCTATAAATGATTAGGTAATTAAATTGCTTGTTTTTTTCTGATTAAAATAATATATCATAGTAGGTGGTTTAATAAATTTTTACGTCAAATATTGGAAAAATTATGATTTTAAAGACGCATTGCGGCTTCTATCTGTTTTTTAAATTGTTTTATATTTTTGTTTTAAAAGGAATCTGTCATCCCTTAGCTCAGGAGACATTTCCGTAGAAAAAAACAAAAAATTAGTTTACAACAACAATAATAAACAAGTTATATTAATTAAACTTAAAAATTTATCAAGTTTTTTTTAATTTTTGATTTTTTTATTTTTTTATTTTTATGAATTCTCCATGTCAACTTTACCAATAGAGCAAAAAAACAAAAAAAATTTAAAGTCCAAAAAAATCGAAAAATTTTTGACACACCCTGTATAACTTTGATTTTTATTTTTTTATACAACATTATCATACTAATACAGTACCAAAATTTTTTTGCTTCAAATTCATAAATAAGGACGCTATGAATTTTTAAATTTAAACATAAAAATAATTATTTTTAATTTTTTGGGACACACTGTATCATTTATATATATATATAAATAATATTCTTCCTTATCATATATATTATCCACCATAATTTCATCCTTATATATTCATAAATAAAATTGTAGGAAATTTTTAAAGTTAAAAATAAAAAAAAATCATTTTAATTTTTTGAGACACCCTGTATCATTTTTTTATGTATAATAATATTTCTCACCATCACATTTATCAAATACCAAAATTTCATCCCTTTATTTTCATAAATAAAATTGTAGGAAATTTTTAAATTTTAAAATAAAAAAAATATTTTAATTTTTTGAGACACCGTGTATCATTTTATTATGCGTATTAATAATCTTCTACATCATATATATTATTTACCAAAATTTCATACTTATATATTTATAAATAAAGTGGTAGGAAATTTTTAAATTTTAAAATAAAAAAATGCGTCTTTAAAATCATAATTTTTCCAATATTTGACGTAAAAAATTTATTAAACCACCTACTATGATATATTATTTTAATCAGAAAAAAACAAGCAATTTAATTACCTAATCATTTATAGGGTGTCCCTAATAAAAAAAAAAACATGTTTGGGTCATATGTCAAAAATGACAGCTCAAAAAAATTTTGGCTACGCCACTGGATTCTACGGAAAAAAGTGTCTTTATAATGTGCAATTAGTTTTCTCGTATCTGTAATAACAACAAAGCTACAGGGCCTTTTCAAAAAGTGAAAAAATCGAGAATCACCCTGTATCTCTGAAACGCTTCGCGATAGCGATGATCTGTTTTTACCATAAATGTTTTCTCCAAAAAGAGCTCGAGGATGGGGTATCAGATTTTTAATATCTCTTATGGTTTCCAAGTTTCCCATAAGGGACAACCAAAATGGGACACCCTGTACAGTTTCTATTTTTTATTCTGCATAACAATAATAATATATAACCATTGTTTTCTTATTTTTATATAAATAATACCAAAAAAATTAAATAAATTTTAACAGTAAAAACGTATTTGGTACATTCTGTATTACACAATTATAAATTTAATGCGCAAATTTTTTTGTTAATTGGAATTTATTAGAGAGATTTATTTATACATTAATATTTAATGGTAAAAAGGAAAATCCAAACCGTTCGCGAACTTATTGCAAATTATTTATACCGGGGAAACGCAGCAAAAACTATAATAGCTTGTAACTTCAATGCGCAAATTTTTTGATTATTATTATCGAAAGTTATTGGAGGGCTTTATTTATTAACACTTAGAAGTAAAAAATCAAAATCTAGCCATTTATTTCATCCATGGGACATCTTCTAATTTTAGTTGCCAGTTTTAGCTTCGTAAATAAATAAAGCTAAAACTTGCTATTTAAATTAAGAGGTGGCCCAGGGACGAAAAACTAGTGCTTTAAGTGCCAAAATGTTTTTCTTATTATTATTAAAATTTATCGACGGACTTTATTTATAAGGACTATTTGGTAAAAAAATAAAATTCAAGCCATTTACAAATCCATTGCAAATTTTTTACATTGAGAAAGCGCGGCTGGATATTTAAATATCATAACTTTTTGCGCATTTTATTTTTTTTTATTTGAGAGAATTTTTAGAGAGCTTTATTTATGAATATTTAAAAGTAAAAATTAAAATCTAAGCCATTCGCGGCCGTAGGCCACCTACTAATTTTAGTCGCCAGTATTAGCTTCGTAAATAAACGAAGCTGAAACTGGCGACTAAACTTAGAAGATGGCGACTGAAAATAGAAGGTGGCGACTAAAATTAGGTGGTCGCTCAGGAAAGATAAAAACTAGGATTTTAAGCCCTAAACTATTTAAATTATTAAAATTAATGAAAACGCTTTATTAATAAAAATTTATTAGTAAAAGAATAATCATAATTCAAACCATTTGCAAATTCATTACAAATTTTTACACCAAAAAACGCTGGATATTAAATACAATATTTTATTAGCTAATTATAAATATGTTTTTAATAAAATTGGGATTGCTATTATACAAGGCATATTAAAATTTAAGGGTTTTTTTAATTAATTATAGCTTTGACCATATAATTTTTGGCAACCCTATGGTGTTACCATTGTTTATATACTTACTAGCTTTGATATAAAAAAGTTTTTATTTAGTAAACAGATGAGTGAAGATCGCATTCTATTTGGATCTCGTACTATTAAGAACATTTATTACGTCCTTTTTGAACAATTGTTTTTTTTTGTATGTTTTAATAAAAAGTTTAACAAAAGTATATAAACAAATAAAAATAGGTCCTATAATGTATTGCTTCTAAGATACAGGGATAAACTTTTCAAAAAAATCGGATTTTTTATTTTATTTATTTTTTTTATTAGCTCTAATTTAATTAAATTTAGGTCAAAGTTTTAAACGAATATTGTTGACAAAAAAAATACACTTATTTACTTTGGGCAAAACATATAGGAAGTAACTACGGTTGCTAACTTTTAAACCAATAAAGTACATTTTTTATCGTGGTAACTAGGGCTACTGGCTTTTTAAACAAATTTAATACATTTTTGTTCGGGCGTTTTTCTCAATAAGTGCTCAAGTATAGCTTTTGATTATTTTTATACTTTATTTAAGTAAGTCAAGTTAAAATAAAACTTTGTTGTTTTAAAACTTTTTGCCTAAATTACTTAGTTAATTTATAAAGTACTATTAAAACTAGCTTTTCTTTAATAAAGAATCCTTACCAAATATAAAAAAAGAATCATATTACCGTATATTGCGCAAAAAACTAAGCTATTATAACTTTTTTCAGTTTTTCCTCGATCCATTAAAGTCAAAAAGCAGCTTGCGCCAAAGAAAAAATGGCCGTTCCATCAGCTAATTGGCGTTTTTCGCCTTTCTTTCGGATTTATAGGGCCATATTGGGACTAATGACCAAAAGGTTAGGCCCTTTAAATACATAAAAAAGATATACGAGGGTCCTCTAATATTAAGTGACCTCATCAGATGTAAAAAAATGGAGAATAAAAAGCTGCCTGTAAATGACCTAAAATAATTTGGAAACGTATTTTTTCTAGACCAAATACGTCACCTGGGGTACTTTACTTAGATGAAGTTTTCGATACTTAAAGCAAAATCACTTAAAAAATTATATTTAAACCCAAATAAAATACAACTTTACCAGCTAATAATATACAAGGCATATAACATACCATATTTTTTATTAAAATTTATTTTTAAGTTTTTAGTTTTGTTGTTAGTTGATACCTCTTAATCTATTAACTTTATTTATTTCAGAATAATGTAGAGTATTCTACTAATCCAGCCCTTTCATTAGATAACCATATTGATGTAGTTTAGGAAAATATATAATCCGCCATTTTGCTGTGGCGGCAATCTTGAATTTTATTTTTTATTTAAGTGAGATTCTACCAATTAGGTCCTTTTATTTGATAACCATATTGGGGTAGTTGTGAAATAAAAATATGTAATCTGCCATTTTGTGGCAGCGATGGCAATTTTTTTTTTTTTTTTTTTAGTAAGCTCTATACAGGGTGTCCCAACTCTATTTATACAGCAAATGACCCTGCCCTTGTACAAGATACGAAAATAAAGTTAGGATAAATTTTTTTTATTTGAATACACTTTTTTTCTTGACAGTACTTTTTAATATACAAGGTATCTTAAAAACATAATTTTTATTGTTAAATTGGTTTTTCAAATGAAACACCAAAAAATTTTGATTTTATAATAAATTCTGCATCAAAAATATATAACACACTATACGTCAATTATTGCTGGTTTTTGAGATATAAGCAGTATGTTATTATACTTATTAAGGACTAAAAGTGAAGAAGGAATATGATATTTTGGTTCTAATTATTTTTAAATAACTCTGTCACTGTCAAAATGACAAAACATATAATAACCTGCAATTAATTACCTTACATTGTAATAGGTAAGTCAGCTATTTAGTTTATTCTAGATACATACTTACTAACTTAACTTAAAAATCCGCCATAAATGACGTTATGTTGATTTTTAATGCTATTCAGTAAACAGGTGTCCAAAATAAACTAAATTTCTGACATACCCATTAGTAGTTCTTACAATGGAAGGTAATAAATTACTTGTTATTATATTATTTGTCACTCTGACCGTTACAGAATTATTTAAAAATAATAAAAACCAAAACATTACTTTATTTCTTTACTTTTAATTTTTAATGACTATATCAACATACTGCTAATATCTCAACCACCAGCACTCATTGACGTATAGTGTGTGTTTATATTTTTGATGTAGAATTTCATACAAAGTCAAAATTTGTTAAAATATATAATAATTTTTTTAAAATATTTTAAAAAATCTACAGGCCAATAAAAATCATGCTTTTGAGACACCTTGTATAATAACTAGAATTATCACTAAAAAAGTGTATTCGAATGAACATTTTCTAATTCAAGTTTATTTTTGTATCTTGCACAGGGGCGAAGTTATTTGGTGTATAAATAGAGTTGGGACACCCTGTATACCAATCAAGCCCTTTATTTAATACCCATATTAAGGTTCTAGTAAAGTAATATGTAATCCGCCATTTTGTATCAGCGGCTATCTTGGATTTACAATTATAAAGAATGTACTACATGTATTGTCATCAAGATTAAGAGTGTACCAAATTTCAGATCGATCGGTCATCAGGAAGGGGATTTAATTCCAATTACTAAATTTGACACAAATAACAAATAAATAAATAAACAGGTCAAGCTAATTAAAACCGTTTAAAAAACACTTTTTAAGGAAAGCTGGAAAAAGTTTAACCATAACCTGCAGACAGTTTTTTTCAAGGCTCGAATATATTTTGTCTTGTCTTACCTTTCACCAACACGCTTTTTTACTCAATCTATTTACACACCAAAATATCCAGGTCACTAATTAAACCCGGTCTGTTCCCCAATCCAGAACAGGTGCATTCAGATTAATCGAAACCTTCGGGAATATAATTCAATTCCGCATCGTGATATCCCTTTATATTCCGGAATAATTAACGATCTATCGGACATATCTTTCACGGGGGACGTAGAGGGGAAGATAAAGAGGGGATCTGTATTAACAGCAGGTTGTTTTAGAATGACAATACAACACTTTATTACATTATCGACGGCGATTGTCACCCTGTGGACAAGAGGAAACATAAATGCTGTTTGTGGTTGAGTTGTGACAGAACTTAATTAGAAGTGATATTTGTTGTTTTAATATTAAACAAAAGCTGCAGTAATAAGGCACTTTTATTTTTGAAACTATACTTTTTTGTCAGGTAGCTGCTCAGGTGTATCGTAAATTCTCCATCTAGGTACCGGGTGGTGAGTTGCCGAGCGGAACATAGGAAATCCCATGTGAATTGATTGGCTCTCCTGTACATTTTACAGAAAAATATAGAATACATTTTTAAAGAGACCAATCTTACAAATCCTCGTGCTAAGTTTCAAAAAAGTTTAATTAGTGAATCTTGAATTTTTAAATTAATTGTAACAGCCCAATTAGCTAGTTTCGGTTCAGGTAAAACCAAACAGATAGCAGCCACCAGCAAACAATAAACATTAAGGCTGTCATTGATTTAGTAATACTTTTCTCATGTCAGTGCCAACAATTATTTCACAGGTGCCTGTTTGGTTTTACCTGAAACTGCAAATTTGGTAATTTTTCAATTAAAATTTAATTAGACTTATATTAGAATTTTTTGAAACGTGGCACCAAAGTTTGTAGTATTGTATTTTTTCTGTAAAATGTACAGCAGTGAGGCAATAATTAACCCTCTTAAAATTTACATGGGATTTCCTATATTCCGCTCGGCCACGCACCATCCGGTATACGGGGTGTTTCCTAATTGCGGTAAGAAAATTTAAGGGCGGATATTAAACATGGGCCTTTCGTTCTCAATATACAGAGTGTTAAACTTTCAAAAAACAACTGAAAATTTCTAAAACCAATTTTTTGAATTAAAATTGTTAGACTAGATATAAACGTTGTTTAATTAGGCATTTAATTTGTTGTTGTTATTATATTATTGATAATAAAAAGTTATAACACCTTATTGTTAAAAGAAAAAATTGCTCAATATTGTTTATATGGTCCAGGATTTTGCAGTTCAGCGGATGTTTTTTATGAAAAACCAAGCAAACTACTTAAAAATATCAGGATACAAAAAATATAAAACTAACAAAAAAGTTAGTGAAGTACATTTTTTTGTCAATTAATATTAGGAAAGATGCGTCCCACGCCACCACTGGTCTCACAAATTAAAATTAGTTAAGGGCTTAATTTACTTCATATTTTAACAAACCACAGCCAAATTTTATTAAAATTGGATAAGGCATATTTAGGATATTATTAAAAACCCGATTTTCTTTTTTAAGTTAAACACAATGTATCTTAGAAACAAAGCATTTCGGACCTATGTTCTTTAAACTTTTTTACAAAATTGGTTCAGGAATATGCCCTAAGATTTTCTTACCGAAATTAGAAAATACCCTGCATATAAGTGAACGCTTTTTAATCAGACTCAGCAGACTGGCTCCTTTGTTAATCTTGCGCTTTGGGTTTATTTTCACCCAGCCTTGAAAACCGGCGAGGACAAACGGCTTCACAATAGCCCCATAAGTTTCTGCGGTTTCTTCTTTTTCCTGGCAGCACAACCTGAATGAGTTTTCTTCTATCAGCCCATTGTTCCTAGGTCTATAATGACCTATCTAATCGGCGGAAAAGGTAATGACCACTGTTTTCTGGGATTCACAAGGTGTGATCTACATCAACTACCTGCAGAACATCAAAACGATCACAGGGGTCTACTACTCCGAATTATTGGGTCGATTTGACGTCGAATTGGCTCCATTTGGCGAAGAAAACGTACTCTTTCACCATGATAACGCATCGGCTAACACCGCTGCCGTCGCCACGGCCAAATTATTCAAATTGGGCCAGAAACTTCTGCCCCATCCACCGTATTCTCCTGATTTGGCCCAGTGTAACTTATTTTTCAAACTTGAAAAAGTAACTCATTGCCGTCGCGTAGGCCTACGTTGCAGACCACCCGACCGACCCAGGGAAAACATATTTTCAGACGGGTTAAAAAAGTTAAAGCATATCTGTGTCAAGTGTCTCGAACTAAAACGAGACTATGTGGAAAAATAAATTGCCACTTTTCCAAAGTTTTCGGTATTTTTTGTAGGCTAAGTACTTATCGGAATGCCCTCGTATTTTGCTTCATACATTTGATTTGACTTTTGCCAATTGCCTGCTGCGTAAAAATGGTTTTATTGAACTACTGAACCACACAGCATATTCTCAAACAACTAAACAAGCCAATATTGGAAAATTTCTGCAGGCGGTTTCCCTAAGGACTTCAGAAAATAGCGATTTAGTTTTTCCGCTGCGAGAAAACGCTCAAATTTTCCGACCACGTCGTTGCAATTGCGACTTTGTGCTCGAATTTCTTTATTACTGCGGACCCCGATGTCACGCCGTCTATTGCCGGTGCGGAGCGTTGTTCCGTCGCATGTCTGATTGTTTATTTTGTTTTAACAAAGCCCGAAAATAAATTGAAAGTTTTATGGGATTCGGTGAATTTATTGCCTTTTAGTTGTGCGAATTTATAGGAGAAATCAGTGTGCTGGCATTGCTTTTATAGTTTCTTAAAAGCGTATTTTAGTGTCACCAAATAAGCAATTTCTCTTAGTAAACCTATTATTGGAATTATTTTTATTAACTTTGGACAGTCCACAAACCACAAAGTTTAAGTATTAACATAACGGATATCCTAAAGACGTAAGAGGTAGTTTTTAACCACTGGAGTCAGAGATTTTGAAGATTCTTAAGTTAGATGTATATGTATGCATAAGTGTGACACTCCATGTTTATTTTTAGACAGCAGCAAGCGAAAAATTATACTGGTCAGTTACTCGGAGCAAAAGCCATAAAAATACCCATTAAAGTTGATAGATCTTTAGAATAGCAATGAGTCATAAATAAATCCTTCTGTAAGCGAAGGATCATTAATAAGTAACTTTGTGCCAACTTTTTCTATAGGGATGCCAGTAATTTTTAGGAGTGCTTAAATGGATTTGTATGTAAATCTTAAGGTAGGCGTCCACTAAAGATGGACGTTCGGTCTCTCTAGCGAGTTGCCTGCCTTATTAATAAGTTAAAGTGCGTCCACGAGAGGCGCGACGGGTCGGTACAGTATTTTTTGTTTCAAGAAATGCGCCTGGCTCGGCTAGCGTTTACTAGGTGTGTTGCATCGAGACCTAATTTTTGCCCGGCTTGTAAATAAATCAGGGTGCGTCCATTAGAAGCGCATCGCATAGGAACATACGGCAGAGGATTTTTGATTTGCTTTTATCCACTACTATTACTGCGAATTTCTCGAACTGTGAGCTGTACAAGGCCAAAGACAGAATTTGGTTTATGGGGGTACTTAGAAAAATGTATATTTTTTGAGTTCTAAAATAAAATAATAATAATTAATATAAATTTATAAAGTCATAAATATTACCAAGTACTTAAATCTAGACAGATAAAAATGTTGTATCCATACTTCTTATAAACAATATTACCACACACAACTAGAAAAGGGCAGCTGCTATTCCACTGCCCGGCGCTGCAGTCCATTTTTAAGTAAATGTAAAGTAAAAAAATAAATAACCAATAGATAGAATGGCACCTGTTGGCTTTGCTAGCTAACAAACAAATTCAGCGCAGTATACAGTTTGCTGTTGCCAAATTGGCATCTCTTTTTGCGATGCTGACACATATAGGATGCAAAAAAATATTTCCACAAATTCATAAAGTCAAAATATGATGATCTAGTCGAACTTACCTTAGTCGAAAAATGGATGATTTCGAACATATGGGGTGACAAGTTTGGGATTTTTAAAAATAATTTTGTTAATAATTGGTGTATTATCACAAAAATTGGCTAGGGGTAAAGAGGAATTTGTGGGGTAAGAAATAAAACTCCATCCATATGTACTTAGCTTTTAGAAAAAATTTCTTAACACTCTTTAATCAAAAAGGTATACTCTGTAAAAGTTAATTTGGGCAGCCGTTTTCGAGATATTTAAATTTTAATAATACATTATGTATAGCCCGGTCCAAATTATACAGGATGTTTTATAATCTGATAATAAGCCCTAAGGATGTAAATTCTGGAGTTATTAAAAAAAAAATCTTAATTAAACTTATGTCCCAAATAATTTCTAGCTTTATTTCTTATTTTACTATCTTATATCTCTAAAGTTAAGCCATTTAGCACATAGGTTAATTTTAACTTTTTTTTAATTTACTTAAGGATTCATGCTTTCAAACTTCATCATCCTATTACGAAACACTTTTTTTAAAGCTACTGTTACTGTAAATATTTGTATGCCAAATAGGGTTATACTTAAATATGACGCCCACTAATTGATTCTTCTTCTTCAGAACTTTGCCGATCGTAAATAAAGGATGACTATTAAAGGACCTTTTTCGCGACAATAAATATGACTGTGTTTTAGACATATTTGGACAAGATTTTTGGCGTCTGGTCATGTATAACACTGTGTTGAATTACACTTTTGTATTGGAACCGTTCAGTGTGTCATAAGTGTTGAAACAGCGTCCATGAATGTAGTGACACCTCAGATGAAAACGACACACTATAGCAACACTTTACTAAATGGCGGCATCGACGTTTCTGTGATTCAAGATTTCGCATTAATGCAATATCTCGTATGACAAGGTCACCCAACGTTGCAATACAACGCACTGCGCCAATTCGTCAAACCACGATTTGATTGTGATTGTGTCATGACACCTTTGTGCTGAAATCATAGGCTAAAACTTGCAGAACATCTGCTTTTAGTTTTTGCTATCACATCACAATTTGGTGTAGAAGCCTTTTTTATAATTGCATTAATTTTGAATTTTTGTGTGACGTTCTTGCCTAAATAATACTTTATTCTGTACAGATCGTACTTGTAGATAAAGAATACTTTATCTTGGTAGATAAAGAAATACATTTACTGACCTAGGGTGATTTTACAAAAACAAAAGCATCCATCGAATAGCTACTCCAATTTATGTTCATGTACCACTAGTTCAACAAAAATGTCTTATTTTTTTACTTAGCTTGAAAATAATCTTGTTTGACAATTAGGAGATCTATATTGGGAGAACAACAGCATTTGTTAAATAAAAATAAAAGACAAAAATAAAAAAGACTTATAGAAATATAAAGTTGAAATTATTAATCATTTGTTTTAATTAAAGAAAATGTTTTACCTCCCCTATAAAGCCAGGTCTTAATAAATTTGTTATGAATGCCATAAATAAGAATGGTAAAGGTTTTCAGTTCTTTAACAACTGAAAATTTCCTCGGATCAGTTATGCAAAAATATATATCATTGTATGCTCGCAAATTAAAAAGCTCATAAAGAATATTAATTTTAAAATTGAGTTGGATTACGTTAAAAAGGACCATGGAATGCTTTCCTGGAATAATATCACATTTTTTTCGAAAATAAAAAAGAAGCATAAAAACTACCAACAAATTATTAAAAAACTTTAAATAATACTTTATTTAAAATGAATTAACGTGTCTCATAGAATTTATTTTTTAACTTTTCCTTCATTTTTTTTCGCTAATCTGGATGCAGTATTAGATAAAGATGGTTAAGGGTTAAATCAAGACATATTGTATAATAGAAAGGCGATAAAACGAGAAATGTTTAGAAGAAATGTTTGCATATTTTTTGTTGGTTGATTGTTGGAGAAAATTACAAAGTAAAATGCAACTAATAACCAGCTTATAAATTATTTAATTAATTTTTAGGTCTTGGGACGAACCATGCCTTTTATTTCTTTAATTATTAAATTTAAGATTTGAATTTAAAGCTAAAATGCGTTTTGAAAAAAATAATAAAACACAAAAACTAGATGTGATACATATTTTTGAATTAATTATCTTTATTTAGAAGTACCAAATCTATAAAAATCGTGTGTTATAATTTAAAGGGGAATAAAAAGTGTGTTTTTGCAGACCAGTGTTATTTACCTGTTTGGTGAAACCGTTGGAACTGCATTGGTCGTTGATTTTTGGAAAGAGCCAGAGTTCTTCTGTAACAAAAAACAAAAATTAATTTATAATTTTGGAGCTTATAATTTTAAACTCTGTTTAAATAAAAAATAGCTATAGCCGTAGTTTAGAGCAGTTATATATCAGATATTTTGCTTTTTGAGTGTTTGGCAGTACCCAGTGCATTTAGAATTAAATTTAAAATGGTTATTTTGCATATATTAGCAAAATTTGGTATTTATTGCGTATCTTAAGTTGTTTATTGTTAAATTGTTTTATTTTTTTATATATAGATTTGGAGCAAAATAATTTCGTTTCTATATAAAAGTTACTTGAAATAGGACTATAGAATGGTTTTAAATACCCTAAAATAGAGCTGTAAATCAGCTTTATTTAAGGGTATGTAGAAATGTGTCATTGTAGACAAGACAAAATTTCCGAAAACTTTCCGCGGCTTTAGTAAATAATTTATGGGGGTCGTTTTAGCAAATGAATTTCGGTCCAACTACGCACAAAACGCGTGGCCCAAAAACCAAAATTTATTGCTGAAACATGATATTTTAACTATTTCCGCAAGTAAATTGGATTGTCACTGACTAAAATAATTACATATATTTAATTTAGGACTTCCTAAATGCAAAATTTTGATAAAAGGCATAATACAATTTTACTTTAATACAAACCTATATTAAATATTCCACTTAAATTCAAAGTAAGTGATATCCAGAGACTAAAATAGTATATTTCCTAACTAGTGCTGAAAATGCCACTTTTCCACAGGTGTAAGGACCTCTATTTTTTTACGAGCTTAAGGAAAGACATAAAAACAATTATTATATATATATATTTTTTTATTTTACAATGCTACCTAATACCCTGCTTGTACTTATTGTTTTTGTTGGTAAATGTTCAATTTGTGGCATTTTGCAAGTTAATAGCGGATTGATGAAGTTTTTTGTTGTGGAAATATTGGTGTCTGCGGAATGTGTTTCTTTCACATCTTGAGTTGGATTAGCCAAAGCAAAATTTTCTTTTAAACAAAGTGCATGAAAATCCTTTATTGCGAATTACGGTTCCTTGATCCCGGCATTTCCTATAGATCGGCGGAGCACCGACGCAGCATGTTCCAAATTCCAACAAGGCGACCACCTAATCAGCAGGCCGCGTAACCTAGTTATAAGTTTAAAATAAGTAATTTGCAATATTTTGTAGTAAGCATTATTTTAGATATAAATACAACCAATTGTACCTAGGCTAGTCAGTTCCAGTTTATACTGTGTACTCAATAAACGTCTAAAACAACATAGGTCTTTTTAAAAGTACCTCTGACGTCACCAACCCTTAACTGCGACTTGCTAATATTTGGTTCAAAATGTTTGTACTATTCCGCACTACTACTAGAGCGGAAAAGTGACACTTTCAGAACTAAAATGCGTGCCAATAAGTAAACTTTTTTTCACGCGAGTAGGTAAAGAGTATATCTATTAAACTTTTAGACTTTTCGCTTTAAAATCGGGGCGTCGGTACCTAAGGCCTAATAACACTGACAGTCTCGATTTATCGGGACGGATAGCAACCCTGGTATTGCAGTTAAGTATGTACATATATCACTTTGGTTTAATTTTATATGCAGTGCGTTCCAATTAAAATGAGACACCCTTAATAATTTCGATATTTGGGCACATAAAATAATTCTGAAACCGAGCAAAAATATGTCCCCCTTAAAATAGAAATTATTGTGTTTCAGAATTATTTTATGTGCACAAATATCGAAATTATTAAGGGTGTCTCATTTTAATTGGAATGCACTGCCTATAAAATTAAACCAAAGTGAGTTTTTTCTTTAACAGACTTTAGTTTTTAAAATCGGTTAAGTAGTTTCTGAGAAAATCCACCCTATATGCCGCGGTCCCTAGCGAGTGGCACACCCCTATAACTTTTTTATTTTTAAAATACTTAATATAAGAAAATTTGGCTTTTAGGCAAATCACATAATTATGCAATGTTTTATGAATTTAGAAATTTTACATTACTTCCAGTTTAGTCGGAAACGACCAAAACTTTTTTATTTTAAATTTAAATTAAATAATGAATACCGGGATATTTCGATTTATCTGAATAAAAAATAACATGCCGAGTACAATGACACCCAATTCGGCCCATTTTGACATCAAACCCCTAATATATTTTTTAATATTTAATCTAGAGTGTCATAAATGCAAATGTAATGTATATATACTCAAAGCGTCGTTTTATATTTAAATTAGTAAAAATATACCGAGTGTCTCATTTAAAATAAGAAAGTTTAGGTTGTTTCTGGCAAAACCGGAAGTTATAGAAAACGACTGAATTATTAAGACATTGCATATTTGTGTGATACACCTTCATACCAAATTTAATTTTGATATTTTAAAAAATAAAAAAGGGGTGAGCTACTTGCTATGTACTGAACCGATTTTAAAACCAAAGACCATTAAAAAGATACTGAACAATTAATTTTGACACAAAAATGTATCCCCCTAAAAATTATTATTGACGTGTTTTAGGATTTTTTCATAAAAATATGTATGAATTACGGAATTACTTAGAGTGGCCCGTTTTAATTGGAATGCACTGTATTATTTCCAGATGTTGAAACATTTATGATGAGTCGTAAGTATATTTAATTTTTTTTCCAGACAGTTTTATTAGGTTTTAACGGGAGATTCAGGAACTGTTAGGCCGTTCACGTTTTTAATTTCTAAACGCATTCTCTGATCGATCCGATATTTATTACTTTATTAACTCTAAAATGCTAACTTAATTGGTTTGTGCTCCAAGAAACTTCTTTAAATCCTTCAATTGTCAAAGAACATATATATTGGATTATTGAAGATACAATAGCGTTATTTCATACCGTATCGAACAAACGATATTGCACACTTCTGTGCAATCACGAGCGTCCGTTACGAGCCTTAGTTCGACATTTTCTCATGTGCAATAAGCTACGTCCGATACGATTGTGCGACCTGGCACGCGGTGTTCTGCTCGGGCGTAATTGACCGAGCAGCAACCATCCACGTTATGCAATAAATGGTGTTTGAATGAGAAGGAGTAGGGGTCAGGGCACAATAAGCCTTAAGGCTGCAGTGCACTACCTAGGGGGCGACAGTCGAAAGGTGGGTGGGATAACCTCGAAAGGGTGGTAAAATAAAAAAATAAAAAACCAGTGCACCTAAAAACACAAAATACTTATGTAACCATATAAATATGGTAAACAGAAGTGCCGCCAATTGGCGAATAATTCTTTAGGCCTGTATCTCCATAACTGTACACTTTAGGTCCATAATTATATGGACCTTTATTACAAATATTTAAATTTTCCCTGTTTTTTAACACGCTTTTATTAACTTGGGTTGTAACTATCTATCCATCTGTCTATCTATGTAACGGAATCTTTGAGCCTAATTTTAACCAACTTCCAGCTATTCGATTTCTTTGAAACTTTGCACACGTATCAAGGACCGATGAAGATGCAATAATTTAAAAACAGTATCCCGTTAAGTTCCAGCATTTTCCAGGAAAACCGGAAAAGTGAAAAATCGTACGTTCTGGCGGATGCGCCAGATTAGACAATTGAATAATCGAACTTGACAACATTTGCCGACGGGTTGGGGACAAGGGCTCAATTCTGCTAAATTGAACTCATTCGTTCGCTGAACGTATTCGTTCCGGGAGCGTATAACCTTCATCTGTTTTTTTTAACGAACGAATAACCTTCACTTGTTTTTTAAAACAGGCGGTCATAAAACAGAAATCTGTATTACCAACTGACATCTGACAAAATTCACAGTCATAACATAACCTAAAATTCCTTTAATGTGAAATTAAAGTTGAAAAAATCAGTTAACTAAGCTATTAAAAACAAAGTATACACTTTAATTGAAATACAAGAAGCAAATAAATAATTAACATGGTCCTCCGCAGCCAGAATAATCATTCGTAAGCAAAATAGTTCTAAATCACATAACCTATAACCAAAAAGGTTCGAAATATTTTGTCTTATTTATGCAAATTGGGTAATTGTTTCGAAAGTTGGAGCAACCCCATTTTGACCAAATTTGATATACAGGGGCACAGAGCTAATAAAAAAGGGGCTGGTTATTTTCTTTTTGCTGCTTAATGAAATAGTATGTTCTAATTTACTGTTATATTAAGAATTTTGTGCAAAAGACGAGGGAATATAGTGAGAATAGGAATGTTTTTGATATTGGGCAAAATCATAGTTGCTCCCTTTCAAGAGAACATTTATTTTTAAAAAATTAATTGATATAACGAACTAAAAAATGAAAAACAATTAATAGTTTAAAAAACTAAAAAAACACGCTTTTATATGCAACCGAACTAAAAATTAGAAAATAATTTTTCATTAAAAAAAATATTGTAACTTCATAGTAAAAAGCGTGGGGTGCTTAATATATTAAATGTTATAATTATTATATTTGCCAATATCTATGATGGAAAAGTTATGAAAAAATAGTAAAATGCACCCCACGCTTTTTACTATGAAGTTACAATATTTTTTTAATGAAAAATTATTTTCTAATTTTAGTTCGGTTGCATATAAAAGCGTGTTTTTTAGTTTTTTAAACTATTAATTATTTATATTTTGTTTCGTACCACTTACCGTTCACAAATTATAAGATCTTTACTGTTGGTTTATTGACTTTATTACCGATATGTCTTCTAATAATTGTTAAAATAATAAATTTCTTATATTTAAATTTTTAAATCGATAAATTTTATACAACTTTTATTTTTTAAAAATTCTAAAGTTAATATTTTTGATGTTACTAAAAGTATGTAGAAAATGTATTCTAAACTAAAAGTATGTAAAAACTGTATCATGTATGTATCGCAGTAGTGCGCAAGTAGTCTACTAGGAACCTTCTGAGGATGCCAACCACTCCCGCTGGCAAAACGTCAAGGAAACAAAATATACAACGACGCGACGGCCGAATAGCCCAAAACTTAAGTTTAGTAGAAGATGGCCGCCAAAGCCTTACACAGTATAGCAAAAATCTTATAATTCGTGAACAGTCAGTGATACGAAAAAAATATAAAGCAAGCAGGATAGAAAATTTAATTGTCTATAATATTATATATATAATTATGGGCCTTCAGTGCACGGTTATGGAGATAGAGGCCCAAAGAATTTTTCGCAAAATGGCGGCATTTTCGTTGGCCATATTTGTAATTTTTTTGTGGTTTTAGGATAATTACGTCATATTGCATCTATCTGTAAAAAAAAACTCCTGCCGAATTATGCATTATAGACCAGAATAAGTAATTCGCTACCAATTGCCTGTACTACTTAGTTTAAATCAATACCTATAATACAAAATACAAATAATATATTACAAATTGCTAATTAGAATCAGTCCAACCGAGCTTGAAAAGAAAATTACTATTAAAAAGCTGATTTTTTGGTAAATCTTTGACATTTATAAGTCGTTTAAAATTACGAACCTTTACCCGGAAATATCCATCATCAAGTAAGTCGCTTTACGGAGAAAATAAATAGCAGCGAATAAATATGGCAAATGGGGAAAAATAATGTAAAAACGTGCCAAATCGCAAATTTAGCTCTGCGAGTCCCTTAGTCGGGTTAAAAATTGGGATTCGGTGCTTTATCACGGTAAAAACTCCTAATAAATCCCATTGGGAGCGAATATTTCGTCTGAAAAATGCATTTGTTGCCACCCGTATATGATAAATGCCGGGTAAATTCGAGAATATTCTGGAAAAATCCGAAAAATAATGGTTAAAATGGCAGTTATGACTTGAACTGACTCGTAATTGCTGTCAGTTTAAATTTGTGTATTTGTTTGTGTGGTTAGGGATTTTCAAAATTGTGCAGAAAGATCAGGAACGAATTGAAAATTATTGAGATACACTAAACGTCAAAAATTAGTTAGTAGAATAAAACGTTTTCCTGGCCTTTTGCTTAAATTATAATACATACAGGGTGTTTTCTAATTGCGGTAATAAAATTTAGGAACGTATTCCTAAGCTATTTTCTAAAAAAAAGGTTTATACTGGGTTAGTAAAAAGTACCGCAGTTTTGGTATCTAAAGCGTTTTAAACATGTAGAAATAAACAGTGTTATTGCTACTGTTGCCACATTTCTCAGTTTTGTGCTACACGTATTTATTTCAGTTTTTTAAACGAAATTTCCGATTTATTTTTATTGCAATAAATAAGGCGGATTAAATTAATAGGTTTCCAAATTTTTAAAATTCTGTCCTTATTATCTGTTGAGATATGATAAAGTACACTTTAGGCAAAAAGGAATTAAGAGCGTATCTTTGAAACAACTAAAGCTATGTTTACAAATTTGATATTTAGGGGTTTTTCGGCATGCTTAATTGATCAGTGATATCAGCGTTTTTGCCAATTTTTTTAGAATAGCGGTGTTTTCATATCTTGGTAAGTGGTTAAAATAAAAATTTTAAAAATTTAAAAATCTTACTAAAATTAGCACGCTCCCTTTATTGCAATTAAAATAAAAAGAGCATTTTATTTAACATACCAAAAAATTAAAAAAGGAAACTGGATCATCTGGCAATATTGAAAGTATCGCCGTTCCATTCTACTTGCCCAGACACCCTTAAATGCCAAAATTTGTAGACGCAGCTTAAGCGGTTTTGAAGATATTTAAGCGTATCTACACTTTTTACCTAAAATGTCATATATCAGCAGTTAGTATAAATGGAATTTTAAAAATTTGTAGACTTATTAGGTTTGACCTGCGCAATTTATTGCATTAAAAATAAAGAAGACAATCCATTTAAAAAACTGACAAAGATAGGTAGCACAAAACAGGAAAATCTGGCAACGGTGCCAATATTACTATTCAATTCTTCATGCGCAATACCTTCCGGATACCAAATTTGGTAAATGTAGTTTTAGCGGTTTTAAAGATATTTTAGAGTTGCTGTACTTTTTACTAACCCAATATAAACATGGGTACTTAAATTTATCGTTCTGAAGATACAGGGTGTTAAACTTTTTAAAAAACGTAAAAAATTTAAAACACTTTTTTGGTAAAATTTGTTAGGCTAGACAAAAACATTATTTAATTAAGTATTTGTTGTTTTTGTTACATATTTTGCTGATAAAAAGTTATAGTACTTACTTTTTTAAAGAATAAAATTCTCCAATGACTCTTGTATGGTGCAGGATTATGCAGTTAAGTGGATTTTTTTCTGGACAAATAAAGAAGCTACGTTAAAATATAAGGTCACAAAAAGTTGTATTTTAAGGTGTATCATTCGGAAAAAATATAAAAGTTGCAAAAGAGTTTGTGGCGTACATTTTTTGTCAGTAATATTAGTTAGTATGCGTCCCACGCTGCCACTACTCTAACTAATCAAAATAAGTTTTGGGCTAAATAGACTACCTATTTTTAAAAATACCACAGCCAAATTTAATTAAAATTAGAAAAGGCACATTTAAGACATTATTAAAAACCCGATTTTATTTTTAAAGTATACTCTGTATATTAAAAACAAAGCTTGCCAAGCAAACCCATGTTTAAATGACTTTTTTCATAAAATTGGCTTCTTAGGAATACGTCCTCAAATTTTCTTGCCGCAATTAGGAAACACCCTGAATATGTTTAAAGTATAGTACAGGGTTATCCAAGGAAACTAAACAGTCTATATATTTCTAGTAATACAGATTGTGCAAAACAAATTGTTGTTACAAAAATTGTGTGTGTTCTATTATAAACATCTAAAGTGTTAGTACAGAAAATGGAGCTAAAAAAGTAAATACTCGCAATTCTTTGTTCCTGCATGGATTTACTTAAAATTTTAATGAAAAGTAGGAAATAGCCCAAGAAAACTCTGGGGGTAGTTACCACCCCATTTTGGTGGTGAAAATTTTTAATTACATTTTGATTTAAAAAATTAATTAAAAAAGTTATTCTAGGCAAAAAATGTTTTATACATTTTTTTCGTTTAACTAATATTTGTCAAGTTATTCGCGATTAAAAGTTAGAAATTTACGACAAAAAAAATGAGTAAGTTAGGATAAGAATAAGGTCGAAAACAAAAACCTGAAACAAGAAATGCCTTATTTTAAAATAATTATGTAGATTGTTATGCTCCGAAAAAGAAGGGGTATGCAAATTTATCAAAAAAATTGATTAGTTTTTTGAACGTATATTTATTAATTTTAATAATAAAACATTTTTTAATCAATTTTTTAGGACCTAGGAGGGCTTGTAAATTAAATCCCTTAGGATACGTTTTTAAGGGATACGTTTAAAGGTCGCGAAAAAGGTAAATAGCAATTTTAAACAGCTATATATCACCAAATATTCACTGTACAAAAGATCCCCGCACAAAAAATTTTAGTAATTAAAAGAGCTACAATTCAGTATTCATTTATTTTTTTCGGAGTTGTTTTGAAAAATACAAAATCGTAAAAAATCGTTTTATTATCGTTATTTAGAGATCTAATTTGTCTAAAATTAGGCATTCTAAATTGGTCAAACTTCTTAAAAGTCTTGAACAATACACGTATAGAGAGAATTGAGGACAATTAAAAAAGGATTTTGTTCTTTAAAAAATTATATTTTTTTCTCGAAAAATGCAGAATTCTCCTGTTATTTGATATTAAATCTATTAAATTTTGCATTTGAAAAAAAAGCCAACGATTAGCACGCCGTATCTCGGTTTGTATTGGTCACAAGAAAAATTATAACAAGAGAATTTCTCACCACTTCCAGGGCAACCATAATGTCCTGTATCGCGTTGGGGCTGATCGTACTGATCGCCCTGATGACTGCCTAGCTGTCCAAATAAATAATAATATGGTTTTATCAATAAACCTTCTTTTTGTAATTAAATTTTGTTGGGTATACCCTAAGGCACTGACTAAACGACCACCGACGGGTTTGCTTAATTGTAAGAAGAAAACCGCCGTCCAGCGGTTTTATCCAATAAAGTATACGAAAACCGCCGAAAAATAGTTAAAATAAACCTAACTTTAATATTTATTTGTTTAATTGTTTAATATTACTTTTATTATTAATCACAAACAAAAATAAAACTGGGAGACACGTTTGACACCTACGAAGATTTTGTCGAAGCTTTTTATAAGTTAAAAGATATGTATGTACATCTTTTAGGCAAAGAAAATTCAGCAGATTTTAGAGGCAAGAAAAAAGAACTGATCGTTTCATAGAACTAAAACTAAAGTATTACCAATTAAAGTACGCATGTATTGAGGGTGGTATAAACTTGTAACTTTTTTTTCTTTTCTTGAGAAAGTTAAAGATAAATGATTCATAAGCACGGCTTAGCTCTTCAGTCATATTATCAAGATTTAAAAATGTATTTAAGTTGCCCCATAGCTACAGGATAAGTTTTAACCCGTTAGCCACAGGTACCGAGTTCGATTCCGGATAGGTAAATAACTTTTTTTCTTTTTATTTTGATATATTTAAATATTTATTATTATTTTTTTAGAATTTTGTATACATTTTTTCTTATTTTTATTTTTTATTGCTTAAAGTTTGATTTCCAGACAAATTATTTTCAAGATTTTAGAAATTTTAAGTTATATCTAATGGCTGACTTTAATGCTGAGGATGACGTCCTTATAAGTTATTTCTTTGCCTTTTCTGTTTAACAATATTTTTAAAGCGTTTTAAGGTGTTGTAAATTATTGGTTTCATGTGACAAAATAGTTTTGTAAAGTGTCTTTTTAATTATAGGCCCTTGATAAAGTGACAATCCAGTCACGAAACGTTAGGATAAATACAATAGTGGTTTTATTTCACTATCTCCATCCCGCTATACTACTTCAATTTGATTTTTCCAAGGGTGCTATTAACTAAACTACAATATTAAACAATAAAATCACAAAAAAACGCTTACGGCACGGTAAAACTAATAATTATTAAAGTTAGGTTAAATTTAATTATTTTTGGCGGTTTTTAATAGTTTTTATAAGCAAAGCCGCAGGACGGCAGCTTTAACCGATAAAATAAGTACAAACCGTCGGTAATATCAAGTTAATTATAATTTTCGGCGGTTTTCATATACGTAGATATAAAAACACGGCGGTTATAATTAAGCAGTTGTTTTTAAAAGCCTAAGTATCATTCATTACAAAGTTATAAAACAACTCTTATTTTGGTTTTTTAATATTGTTTTTTTCTACACTTGCCCTTAAAACTTTATTTTATTGAAATATTTAACTTTATGGTAATATCTAGAATTTAAATATTAAAAAAATGACTGACAAACCTAAAAGTATAAATATCGTTAGCATTTAAACAGCGACCCGGTGTATTCTCGACAAATTCTTTTATTTTAGCACAAAACTTTTGCGGAAGTTAACGCTCATTTAGATCTATAAAAACTTTATAATGCCGATACTGGCAGAAGAAGCACAATTTAAAGCATGGACTTACGAGTTATTTTTTATTAAGATTGTTACGTGGGCAGTGCCGGATTAAAAATAAATAATATGAAGTGTGTTCCATTTAAAATAAGGAAGTTGATAATAACTTCAGGTATAACCGGAAGTGGTACAGCTATCAAAATATTTTAGTTGTATGTCCCTCACTACCTTTATAATGTTAATAAATTTTCAAAATTTTCCAAAGCGTACTTTTTGAGTAATTGATCGCGGCAGTTCCCGATGGGACACCCTGTATATGATATAATACATATTTATTTTACTTTCAATTAGTAAATATACTTTTTTGTCTTTAATAGTGCTTCCCTATAATCAAGTCATATTTTTTAAGCAAAAGTAATTTAAATAAAATAATTTAAAAATATAAAAGTTTTTAATAAGCTATTGAGATATATAAATATTAAAAAGGTATTGAAAACTTTTATTTTTTGTCATGACCTTCTATAAAAAACCCAATTTATAGAAAATGCTAATTTTTGGTAAAATTTGAAACTAAAATTCCTACTAATATATATTTTTAAAAAGTTCAATGAAAGCCTAATAAACATAAATAAAAATACACACTGGTGTTTTATGAGAATAAACGTAAGTTTGATAATTTGCTTTAAACGGCCTAACATAAAAGACAACTAATACCATTACAATATTTTACGGAAAAGAACTACACAAATATCCTACGTATAGTCTTTTTATATCTTAAATAGCAAACGAGGTAAATAAAGTTGTTAAAATAGGCAAAATCTGAAAATCACCCTATAGCTCCGAGATAGATCGCAATAGCTATGAACTATTTTACTACAGCAGTTTTCTCAAAAAAGTAAATTAAAAGACGTATATTAGATGACACTGTAAAACCATCGAATTAAACACCCTGTACATGTTTTTTTTTTAATTCATAAGATATTTGCGTCTTAAAAATGAATATAGAAATAGTATTAAACTAAAAAACAAAAAATTTAAAATACAAACACAAAAACTAAAACTACTACAAAAAAACCTACTAGGAACCAAAAAAAACTATAATAATAGTTTCAAAATAATGTCGGTAAATATTATCTTAATAAACAAAAGCTTTTTATACATTTTCGGTAATATTATCTGTTATTCACCGACTTCATTTTAAAACTTTTACTAATATTTATTTTAAACTTATAATTAGTTTTTTTAATTTTTCACAGCTTAAGAAGAGGTGGACATACTTTTTTGCGAAATACCCCAAAACAAATAACTTGAATAATGTAAGGACGTGCCGAATCTCTACTTCCTGAGAATCCGTGCGATGCCGCAAAATTTTATATTCTTTGAGAAACTTGATAAATCGGGGAAAAATACAGGAAAAACGTTGCAAGAATCCAAATTCCCTATTTAAAAAATGTTTTAAAAGATGGGAAACTGCGATATTTTTTTCTTTTTAGGTTAATGGCGGTACATGTAATCGTTCATAAAAGTTCTACAAGTTTACTTAAAATATTTTATATTTTTAATTTAGAAAATATGAGAACGTTTTAAAACAGGTTGAGATATCTAAATTCCACCAAAAACATAAATGTGAAAAAGGTCAGCCATAGTTCAATACTAAAATAACGCTTGGCTAGAGCTTCGCCGCAAAAAAGAAAGGATATCTTTATGTGTGCCAAATTCTGTACAAAAATACAAAATATGTATATATATGTAGGTTAGATCAAAGTCGTTTTATATAGGGTCGCGACATTCGGCCATATTGCTTTGACGTGTGATGACGTCACATCTCCCATTTTTCGGCCATGTTGTTCAGTGCCGGAGATATACAGTTTATTGTATTATTAGAACAACCGTTACAACAGTTTTAAATTATTATTAAGTTGTTAATTCTTTTACTTTAAATAATACTTTACAAGTATACCATTTCAGGGAGTCCTTACTGGTATTTATCCTATTAAAAAGTTATTGCATTATACCAAGTGATATAGAGGTTATTCAAGAAAACCCGATTTTCAGTGGAGTCATTTAAGGGCACATATCTCGGTAAAGAGGGGCTCTAGAAAAATATTTTATATAAACTTGCCATATTATTTTCATGTGCTCTATATGAATCTAACAAATTGCCCACATGTTCTTGGACACGCTGTATAGATGATAAAAAATTGATGCATATAAAAATTAACATAAAATAATTAATAAGTAAATTTTAAGTTGATATCGTAGTTTACAAATTTGTAATCAGATTAATATTATTTCTTAAGATATTTAGGATACGATACGAAAGTATAATATCAAACAAAAAAACACCCCGTTTATTACATTACCAATAAAAATATTTTTTAAGACCTTCAAAAAATATCCCATTTAATATAGTTATCTTTATTAGTTTCGGAAATATGACCACTTAAATATTATATTTGCCAAATAGCCAAAATCACTACCATCATAATTAAATTTTATTGTTTTCTTAAAAAATTGTATTTTGTTTTAGAATAAAGATACTAATATACATTAAAATGGAAATGTTAAGATAAGTTGGGGCTTTAAAATTTATTACATTCGTAAAAAATTGTGATATACAGGGTGTCCGGAAATTCCGTTTGTATATTTTAAGGGATGATTTTACACAAAAATATATGAAATCGTATTTCCAAATATTTTTTTTTATGGCGGAGTATTCATTCTTGGAAATTGCTGATATGCATTTTATGTACGTCAAGGCAAATGGTAGTACCCGTAAAGCTCGCCGATTATACGAAGAAGTGTTTCCTTATCGTCGAATTTCTTGTGAAAAACATTTATTCATTTGCATCAACGAAAAAAATTTGCCAAAAAAATAGGGCCAAAATAAATTGAGTACGCTCCAGTCCGCGCACCACTGCTTAAAATTCCAACTACGCAGTTGGTGTCGATTATTGCTTTTATTGAAAATAGCTCGTATACCAAATATCATAGCTCTCATCTAACAGGGTTCCTGAGATAAAAAAATATAAAAACCAGTTTTTAAAGACCATCTTCAAAGGGCCATAACGCACTTAGGAGGCATTATTAGACACATGTTTATATTAACTTTTTTTACATATTTTTGTGTCGAATTACTCCTTAAAATATACAAACGAAATTTCCGGACACCCTGTATAAATTATCCAACACGGTGTTACAAACATTGGGTCAAAATGCAATATTTGGCTCTCCCCTGTATAACACCCAATCCTATGATTTATGGAAGGAACCAGAACTGGACTAAAAGATAATTAAAATTGGTCAAAAAACCGGAAAGTTCTTTAAGATTGAACTTAAACAAAATTTTGTTCATACGGTTTGTTTTTTGTCCAAAAGTGTATTAAACATGATTTAGGAATTGAGGGGCGCCGTAAGAAAAATTAAAGTTCTCAAGAGCGTCACAAAAAAAACCTTATTTATTGAAAAAATAAGATTATAAAACTAAATGTTTTCCATTTTTTTTCACTTTGTATACTAACAACATAAAACGCTCCATAATGCCATAGTTATAAATTTAATGGTGTAATGTAACAAAGGATTTTTCCAAGCATCACGTAGATTTTCCGATGTGACACATAGAGAAACCGAATAAGAGAAAAAGGTAAATAATGTTTTACTCGCGTTTGGATGTTGTCAGTTTTTCAATTAAAACTTTTCATAAAAGGTTAATTTATTTTTGAACACACTATGGAGTAATTTAGCGTCACAATTAAACATTTAATTTTTATTTTTATTATCTTTATTCTTAAATTTTTATGTTTTACTAGATTGAACCCCGACGAATTTTGACGGGTTTATAATCAGAAAAATGAAAATGCAACAACAAAACAAAATAAGACAAAACGCATTAATGGTACATCAAACTCCGAAGATACAACATACCACGTGAGGAAATGGCGCTCATATAAATTTACCAGATAAAGCCATAATATTAGCTACCCCTGTACCATCGTACATCGTGCCCGAATAATGCATGTGTTTGCGCGATCGGAGCTGCGTCCACAATAGACAACCCATAATACATTTGCTTGTTTGATGGTTGACGACCCATCCAAAATATGCATATCATATATTTTGTTTTTAAAGAAAAAAATTTAGTAACCAGACCATTATGGAGTATGCCTCGCAAATATGGATGCCACTGGAGACTGTGCATATTGACCATATTGAAAGGGTGCAAAATAGCTATTTACGTTACTAGACCGGAAAATGGTATTTTACGGGTCGACGAAAACATTTACAGGGCGAGCCGTAGGCGAGTCCTGTAGTTTTGAGGAGACCCGTAATAGCTATTTACGTTACTAGACCGGAAAATGGTATTTTACGGGTCGACGAAAACATTTACAGGGCGAGCCGTAGGCGAGTCCTGTAGTTTTGAGGAGACCCGTAAAAATTATTTCCGGTCGAGTATCGTACATAATTTTTTTTTAATTGACCGGAAAAAAACTGTTAAATTTTTAGTGTTATATTTAAACGACAATAAGGCAAGGCTGCTTCAATTATTTCATCTGGATTGTCCATGTCTGACTCCATTTTGGCAAAATGATGCTTTCTTTACTTTACAATATCTTGAACTGTCAAATAGTAACAATTGAACTCTGACAATTTTTGTCATGGCTAACAGGATTTTTGATATCAGGGACCGGAAAGTAAATGAGAGACCGGAAAGTAAACTAGGGACCGGAAAGTAAATTAGTCCTGTAAAATAGCATTTTCCGCTTAAAAATTGAGTGGAAAATTCAATTTTCCGGTCAATTAAAAAAATTATTTCCGGTCGAGTATCGTACATAATTTTTTTTTAATTGACCGGAAAAAAACTGTGTAAATTTTTAGTGTTATATTTAAACGACAATAATGCAAGGCTGCTTCAATTATTTCATCTGGATTTTCCATGTCTGACTCCATTTTGGCAAAATGATGCTTTCTTTACTTTACAATATCTTGAACTGTTAAATAGTAACAATTTTTGATATCAGGGCCCGGAAAGTAAATGAGAGACCGGAAAGTAAACTAGGGACCGGAAAGTAAATTAGTCCTGTAAAATAGCATTTTCCGCTTAAAAATTGAGTGGAAAATTTAATTTTCCGGTCAATTAAAAAAAAAAGGTTTTTACGGTACCTCTATGTCAGAAAGTACAATACATACCCATACAAGGTCTCATACGAATCAATGCTTAATACCTTTAATTTTGAATCTCTCTTACAGAAAAGAAAACAACAGGCTGTGTTGTACTTGTCAATATTATTAATAATATTAAATATAAGAATATTAATTTAATAAAGTATATTGATTTTAATGTACCCAAGGTTAAATTAAGAAATTTAAGTAACAGAAATATATTTAGCGTTAATCCTAGTAGTATATCTCCTTTCAACAAAATGATGGCTGTTGCTAATGAGATTCTTAGTCAAGTACAAACAGATATATTTCATGATAATCTAAGACTGTTGAAGGCTGTGCTTTGAAAAGCTGCCTATCGAACATTAGATGTTTGCCTCTTGGCACTTGTTAGGTTTAGGTAATATTTTATGTTATTTTATTGTTTCTGTTTTTTTTATCTTGTCTTCCCTTTGTACTTTACATGTAATTACCAAAATTAAATATGGTGTTTGTAAAGGATTGAATAAATAAAAATAAATTATTGAAAAATAAAATCACGTAAAATGGTACAGTAGAAGTTAAAAAAGTATCTGAAAATTATGGCTTTGCGTTTTAAATATATAGATGATAAAAAATTACTAAAAATATTAGGTTGTTAAGTTGGTTTTGCAGTTTACAAATTTGTAATCAGACTTTTGTTACCTCCTAAGATATTCAAGATACTACAAAAAGTTTAATTAAAATAAAGATAACCTGTAAAAAATCTTTTAAAGACCTTTAAAAATACCATATGTTCGCATATAGAAACCAACAGTTTTTGCGACGTAAGTATGAGCGAATGTTTGGTTTTGGTATAAGCTTATATGAACAGACATTCGTTTATTACGACCCCGCTTTAAACGACGAAATTTCACACATAATTTTCCGGTTACAACAATAAGAATAAGGACTGCCCATAGGAAATGAAGAATTTAATAGTTTAAAGTAAAATTCAGCAACCAGAAAATCATTTTACAAAAAAAATCATGTAAAACGGTACAGTAGAAGTTAAAAAAGTATCTGAAAATTATGGCTTTGCGTTTTAAATATATAGATGATAAAAAATTACTAAAAATATTAGGTTGTTAAGTTGGTTTTGCAGTTTACAAATTTGTAATCAGAATTTTGTTACCTCCTAAGATATTCAGGATACTACAAAAAGTTTAATTAAAATAAAGATAACCTGTAAAAAATTTTTAAAGACCTTTAAAAATACCATATGTTCGCATATAGAAACAAACAGTTTTTTGCGACGTAAGTATGAGCGAATGTTTGGTTTTGGTATAAGCTTATATGAACAGACATTCGTTTATTACGACCCCGCTTTTAACGACGAAATTTCACACATAATTTTCCGGTTACAACAATAAGAATAAGGACTTCCCATAGGAAATGAAGAATTTAATAGCCAAGGAAGCGGCAGTTATAATGACGATCGGCTGGAAAAAAGTATATTATTCCGAGCGTATCTAAAGCTCTAAAAGCTGCAAAAGTGCTAAAAGTGTTAGTGTATTTGAATTTTGAAATATGTCTGGTTTTATATACTTTTATACTTCTAGCTACAGAAAAAAAATAGATGTTTATTTTATAGATTAATTTGTTTTCTAGGAGACTATGTTTAAACAAAATAATATTTGGCTTTTTCTCCAGAATAAAAAAGTTTTCTTTAAATGTTTAATAAACTTTTTATTCTGGGAAAAGCCAAATATTATTATGTTTAAACTAGATGTTTAATTCTTACAATATATTATATAGACGTACATATGTGGTCACTGCTGGTCACCTAAATAATAACACCGGAACACAAAAAAATGTTTTTGATGTGCACCGGACGCGACCTATCTACGGGTATGTTTTTTGACCCTCTGAATTAGAATTTCGTTAGTTTAGGCCGTATGGGTCCCAATTTCGAGTAAATTGCAAAAAAACGTAAAAAATGGGTGAACATTTTTGCTATTTCTTACGGTTTTTTGCAATTTACTCAAAATTGAAAGTGTACGGCCTAAACTAATTTGAAATTGGGATTCAACGGGTTAAAAAACATGCCCTTAGATAGGTTGCGTCCATTGTACAGAAAACTTCTTTTTCAAGATTCAAATTGCGTAAAATTTTGTTTATCCGGTGTTTTTTTGTCTAGGAGTGTATTGAACGAGTTTAGGACTTAAGTGACCCCGTAGAAAATTCTCAAGGGCGTCACAAAAAAAATTGTACAGCGGACGCAACCTATCTACAGGCATGTTTTTCGACCCGCTGAATCCGAATTTCAAATTAGTTTAGGCCGTGCACCCTCCAATTTTAAATAAATTGCAAAAAACGGTGGGGAATAGAGAAAACTTGCACAATTTTTTACGTTTTTTGCAATTTACTTGGCGTACGGCCTAAACTGACTTGAAATTCGGATTCAAAGGTTCGAAATACATACCCGTAGACTTTCGGTTAGTACGACGTAATATAAACGGTCCTTGGGCCGTTCTTATAACCAAATTCTACTGTAGTTATATATAGTTTTTTTTATCTTTGGACAATCCACGACGGCTGAAAGCCTAAATACTAACGTACTGTGGGTGTCTTAAGCAAGGTAAGAGAAAGTTTGTTAACGCGGGACTTAAAAAAAATAGTTTCATAAATATGATTACTTAAATAGTATCTTCGCAATATAGCCAATATTACGACCATCATAATTAAAATGCATTGTTTTCTTTAAAAATTTGTATTTCTTTTTAAAATAGAGATACTGATACATACATAAAAAAAGAAATGTTCAGATAAGTTGGGGCTTTAAAATCCAATACACTGGTAAAAAATTTATGGTACTAAATTCTTCCACACGGTGTTCTAAAATTTGGGTAAAAATTCATATTAAATAATAATCTTTATAGAAGGAGCTACAACTGGACTAAAAGATAATTAAAGTTGGTCAAAAACCAAAAAGTTATTTAAAATTGAACTTCCGTAAAAAAAATTTTATTCGTTTTTGAAGTGACAGCGTCTTATAATTCTTTGGACCCGGCTGCACGCACCAAAAAGATAACTCATGTGCCGTTACCTTGCGCGTTTCCCTTAAGGCAAGCGGAGAGCGCGAAACGAGCGACAAGAGGCAGAATCTCCACGTCGTTCGACATCTGTTTCTCTCCTACTTAAGTGGGAGTGCAGTAAAAAGTAAATGTGGTGTCAATTGTTTATAGCAACGATAATTGCGGCAATAAGGGTAATGATTCTTTGACGTTGCCACCTTTAACTATCGTCAGTAAAGCGATTTTGCAGACAACCGATTTTTTTGTCCAGGAGTGTTTTAAACGAGTTCAGAAATTAAGTAACGTCGTAAGAAAAATGAAAATTCTTAAGGGCGTCAGAAGGAAAAACAATCTATCTTTTTTATTAAAATAAAATTAGAAAAACTAGATGTTTTACTTTGTATACATACAAACAACATAAAAGGATTCATACTAAAGCCATAGTTATAAAATTTAATGGTGTAATGTAACAAAGGATTTTTCCAAGCATCACGTAGATTTTCCGATGTGACACATATAGAGAAACCGAATAAGAGAAAAAGGTAAATAATTTCTCAGCCGCGTTGGGATGTTGTCAGCTTTTCAATTGAAACTCTTCATAAAAGGTTTATTTATGATTTTTAGTTTGCAGCTTTAAAGCCTTCAACTTGTCAGGAACTGGCAGCAGTAAATATTATTTTTCGAAGATAATAGCTACGTACGGTGTTTCTGTATGGCTTAGGTTGACGTGTTGATGAATTTTCGATTTTTCTGCCAGTCCGCATTGCCGCGATAGGGATATAGATAAATAAAAAGAGGGTTATAGTGTCACTTTTCCAGAATTTATTATAAATGAGGATGTTCTTATATAAAATTAGTCCGTCACGTATTTTCTATGCCAAAGTATAAGGATTTAACCAACTATTAGTGTTGGGCAATATATCAATACCCGCGATATTTCACCGGTGAATGGAAAATCACTGGCGCTACTAGTGATTTATTTTTTGCAAATACGGTGATCAGTGATCGAAGCGAATACTGCAATCGGCATCGACACGACACGCATTGGATGAATCGAAATATGATATACCTATGAGTTACTATTTAAAAATAATACGTGAAGGAAAACAGTGATTTAAGCTCATATAATATTTATATTGTTTAGACGTGTAGGGTGGCGGGCGCAGCCAAGCCATGTGAAAAACTGTTTTCCAAAGCCGGGTTAATATTAACCGACCGTAGAAATAAATTAAGTGCAAACAAAACTCAAAAACTAATCTTTTCTAATGTTAATTTTTATTTTCATTGGGAAAAAAGTATGCTATATTTTGTTTTATTTGTATTTGTTTAAAAGAATTTTAAATTTTTATTTTTTATTATGCGTTTTCGTTTTGCTTTAAAAAACGTTTTTTATTTTATATTTATATTATTTGTAATTGAATTTAAGTTCAAAATGTTAAAATGGTGTTCGATTAATAAAAAATGTGTTTTTTTTATTTTTGAAAGTAGGTAATGAATAAACCCTAAAACTTGATATTATTTTTATATAATAATATTGCAATATATCACATTAAGCTGGTTGTTGTCAAACCTTATATAAAAATGATTATTTAAGTTACGAGCCTAAAAAATTTACAGTTTGTAATATTGCTGGTAATTTAATTTGCAGCTTAATATTTATTTTAATATTGATCGGCATTCGGCATACGAATTAAGCTCTACAGATTCCAGAATGTAAGAATAAAATTACCATTTTTTATACCTCTAGAGGGCACTTTACCTAAAACATAACATTGTTACATAGGATTGTTAAAAAAATATCATATAAATCGGTGCAGTAAAGTATCTACCAAAGTTGCTGACAAATTTCGCTTAATGTTTTAACTACAGGGTGTTTTTCAGCAGTGGTGCCAAACCTTAGCGGTAGAATTCTCCCATCAAAATAGGAAAAAAACCTATAGAAACATGGGTCCGCAAATTCCTCGTTCTCAAGATATTATGTTAAACTTGTAAAAAAATATTTTTGTAAATATTTCAAATATCCTTTGACTAATTTTGTTTTAATTTTGAAATGTTATTCATGGTATTAGGAAGATAATTTATTACTATTTTAGTTACATCAAATAAATGCAGTGGCGTCTTACGCGGCACCTTAACGAATATTTCTAACAAAAGAACGGTACACCACTGACTGTAATAGGTATGTGATAATTATTGTACTTTTTTAAGATTAAGCAAATAGAAATACAACTTTTATGTCTATTAGTTTTTTTAATATATTGTTCATCTTAAGAAAAGAAAATAAATCCACTTAATTATATATTTCTATACCAAAAAAAACATTGCGAGAACTTTTTTTAATTAGGTTTAATAATTTTTTATTAGCAATAATGTAACAACAACAATAAATACTTATATAATTATCGGTTAGATGAAGACTAACAAATTTTACTAAAATTAGTGTGTTTTTGATTTTAATATAATTTTTTAAAATTTTAAGACCCTGTATCTTGAGAACGAAGAATTTGCAGATCCATGTTTGCCGTTTGGCACCACTGTTCAGAGACACCCTGTAGCTAGGTAGGTATGGATTATAGTGACCTAAAGGAAGGTGTGTAAACGACAACGGGACTATTTTGAAAAAACGGGTTTAAATTACAGCATTTCTATTAGAAAACAATAGAGGGCGCTCATATCAATCGGGATCAAATGAAACCAAGATGAAACAGTGTTGCCAGATATATCAATATGTAGTGGAATTCATCCCATTTCTTTTCACAGATAATATGACGACTTTTGGATTTATGACTTTTAAAGCGTAATTAAAAAGAGCCTAAATCTATTTAAACTATTAAAATGTTACCTGGTTATCACGGGTTTATTTTGTTATTTTCTTTTTTTTTACGTGGGTATTATTTGTATTTGTAAATTTGACATATTTATTCACTAAATAATACACCACAACCCATAACATTACTTAAATGGTGTATATTTAAAACCTTATATGTGTAATTATTAAAAATTTCAAGAATTTCTAAGTTTAAAATGTATTTATTTGTATAAAACATAGTAAATAATCCATTTTATATTTTGAGTAGGAATTTACGAAATGTCATTTTGCAACACAGCTTTCAAGGGCATCTTTATTTAATTTTAACTTTTCTTAATTTGACGTGTTATGCTAGGTTAACAACGACCTTCGAAATATTGTTAAAAGACAATATTTTGATAATTATGTGCATTAAAATGGATCTTTTATTGTATTAAATATGAAATAAAGTAAATACTGCCTTGCTTCAAACTGCTAAATAGGAAATATTTCTAAAAAGGAGATATCTATTTTTAAAATTCAACCGGTAAGTATTTAACTGGCAAATTATTTAAATATTTTTAAGTAGAATTTGATTTTTTAAATTGAAACTTACTTGACTGATCTCAAAGTTATTTTTGACGCCGTTTATTAGTCCAAATTACCGTAAAACTTACGTTTATATTAAATTGGAATTTTTACTCTTTAGTAGATAATTTAAAATTTGACGTTAAAGTAGGGTAACCTCATAGTTTAAAATTGTACTAGGTATATCCTTTACCTTTACAGATGCATTACACGTGCCTTCGAGGTTATGCATATTAGAGACAGACTTGGCACTTGGCTATAAAGTAATAATTACTTTATTTATATTTTACAGTGTGTTTCGGAAGTTCTTACCAAATAAGAAAATTTTTATTTAACAGCTTGAAAAAAGTGCCTTCTTCATAAAAAACCTGCTTAATAAGAAAATACATTTTCACAAAAATATTTGTAGGTTAGATGTACAGCGTGCCCGAAAAAACTTGTTTCCAAATTGAAATTTAGAGTATTTTTTAACTAGGGTAGAAAACTTACTAAAAGGATGATTTCCTATGTCATTTTGTGAAGAAAAAAGTTTCTGTCCGGAGTTGCTTCATTTCTGAAATACAATCACACAAAAAAAAGATATCTTAACTTAAAACAATTTGCTTTGACTCAAGACACGTTGTGAGTTGTATATAACGAAAAGAATATATTCTTCTTATCAGTAAATGATATTCTTAAAAACATTATTTTAGTACAAGCATAAAGGTAGATTCAGTTAAGTAAACATATTTTTTAAGTTAAGAATATTAATGATTTCTTTGTAGATATTTTTTGTCGACGCGATTATCTAGCGAAGAAAAGCACTAATTTCATTGGAGAAAATATATTCTTGTCAAGCGATCAATTTAAAACATATGTTTTCTTCGGCAAAAACAAATTAAAACTTAAGTTAAGAATACATTTCTTTGGCCAAGAATATATTACTTTAGGGTTGTCTTGGTTAAAGAATAACATAATTAAATACTTTCTTCAAATAAAACTACTTAGTTTTCATTTAAAACAAAATATTGTTATAAAAATTTTATTATTCACAATTATTATTGTTAGAGTATTATAGATACAAAACAAAGTTTTTAATAGTATAATAATTTTATGATATTATGTTAGACCTTCTGGACGTCTCTTAGAGCCAACTCTGCTGAGGCGTCTAGGATCCTATTAATGGAAATCTCCCTGGTACAGCTCTGAGGTTAATAAAAACAAGAGGTTTTGGTGCTCTGCATCCGGCATTTTTAGTATATTCTCCAGTACTTTCTTTGTGAAGATTTCATGGAAGTTCCCGATAGTCCTGGCACGATAGTAGCTTTAGTGTGGATATTTTCAGCACGGTGATCCAACTACCCCATAAAACTACAATGTGTAACCACGGATGAACTTGACTATATACCTGTAAAAAAATATATTTTTAATATTTCGAAAAAAGTTATTCTTCATAAATTTTTTGCTTTATCCGAAATGCTAAAAGCTATTACAAAAATTTTTGTAGGATTTACATGGTGGTTTATAACTGCAAAATCAAGACTTTAAAAAATAAACATTTTGAGACTACCTAAAACCTTTTTGAGACTAGCAGAAAGTACTTAAAAGTGTATAACAAAAAAATCCTATTGATTATGATTTTCAGTAAAAATTGAGGTTAACTAACTAAAAATAATAAAAAAAATATGTTTTACAGTTTATTAAAATATATTTTTTTGAACAAAAGCTTTAAAAAAATCGTCTGACTTACTATTTAAATCCAAATCCGGTAGTATAACGCGCCTGAGGGACGACGCGTTTTTCTCCATTTCTACAAGCAGGATCGCACTAATCCAATTTCGTTGGTTTTTCGGAGTCTACACCTCCTTTCTGTCAAGTTTATTACCATTTATGTGGTGTTCTTTAGCACTTAGGCCATGGTGATGCCGACGTTTTTTCAAAATCCTCCTCGGTCTGCAGCCATCTTACTTTTTGGCTATCTAGTCAACCTTTCTGGACAATTTTTAACTTCTTATAATCTTGCAGTGTGGAAGAAAGTGTTTTTTGTGTCCTGATTCGCCGATACGCACCTCCCTGGGCAACGTTTTTGCAAAAATGAATAAATGAAATACCTTTGGTACCTAATTATGGTGACCAAGAATATATTATTTTGGTTTAATATTACAAAACCTATATTTTCTTAAGTAAAAGAAATAAATATAAATTGTTTTGACTGTAAAATACTTATATTTTTTAGTTTTCTTTTAAAAAGACATTGTCTTTAACAAAAATAATATTAAATCAACAAGAATTTTAGTCCAAAATAAAATTATGTTTTAAGTAGAGAATAAAAATATTACTTTGTCTTGGCTAAAGAAATTTAAATTTTCCTGTAAGAATAGGTTTTCTTAAATATCTCTTATCATAATATTCTTAATTTCAGACAAATTGTGTCTTATTTTAAAAATATATACTTGCTTGAAGAATACATGGTAAGAATAATATTATTTAATATGAAAATAATGTAATTTCTTGGAGCAAAAATATTGTTTTCCTTCAAGAAAATTTGTTTTAAGTTAAAAATAGATTTTCAAGAAAATCCATATTCTATTTGCAAGAATTTTATTTTTGTGTGAAGGCGTTAATTATTATTTTAAAAGTCGGTATTTTATAAATATCTTAAATATGAAACCACATACAAAAAAAAATGTACAACACTAAAAATTTGTATTTTTATTTGCTTTATAGAAAAAAATATACAAACTACATAAACCAGTGGCGAACATTTTTCTCTCAATAATATTGGCTGTTGTGCCCACTGAGACGCTACTGGATCCAATAAAGTTAATCTAGGTAAAACCTTACAAGCGCTTGATTTCATTAAACAAATACACCAAAATGTTTCTCTGATTCTAATCTGATTTGAACCCAGTCGATTAAGGGGTATTTAATATATTTATGAAATATTGATTTTTTTTAACTTTAACGCCCTGTATTTCAGGCAATTCCGGACATATGTTTATAGAAACTTTTCTTCATTTAATCACCCTTTAAAGTTTTCTGCCGTAGCTAGGATATACGGTGTATATTAATTTGGTAACACGACTTCTTTAAGCTACCCTGTACATCCAACATACAATTATTTTTGTGGAAATGTATTTTCTTATCAAGCAGGACTTTTTTAAAGAGGCATTTTTTTTCGTAAAGTAAATAAATAATAAGTTTCTCATTTGGTAAAAACTTTCAAAGGCACGCTGTATATGTAACTAATTTTTATTTACTTTTTAGATTACCCAAGTTTTTGCTGGCTAATTACACTACTACCGAATCCTAAAAACCTTTGTTGGAAACTTTTTATTGAAAAACTCTGTACTGTTAGGTTCATAAATAAAAATAATATGATTTCCTGAAGTCCAAGAAAAGCGTATATCGGCGTACCTAATGTAGCACTGTACAATACTTTATTAATAACTTTATTCCTTATTGACAATTTTGCTTAAAAGTAAATTTTATTATTTACTACATTTAAGCAGTGGGCGAGACTTAAATATTTTTTTGTCTAATCGCTACCTGCTAGTGTTCACCGCACTCAGTGGAAGGAATCAAGCTTGCACGACGTGTATACTTAGCTTATAAGTTCTTCACAAACGTTAAATATTCTTGTTTATTGTTTTATACAAAGCCTTGTGCCAATAGCAATTATTTTTTTATATACAAAGTGAACTGTTTAATGGAAGTCAGGGTTTTTTTAAAGAATCATTTGTTTTTTTATGTTTAACAAATGTATGTATATTTTAAAGTACAAGTCTAACCTTTAGTTTTAAACTCTACTTGTATGAGACAAGCAAAATTTTTAAATCGACACTTTATATACAAAAACTAAACAAAAGTTTAACTTCCAAAAATGTAAACGACAATTAACGACAAAAATTAAAGATAAAGTAAAAAATTCTATTTTTATTATTTTATTTTTATTTTTTTTTTTTTTTTTTTTTGATTATTAATGACACAGTTCAAAATTCCTATTCCTATTTTCTTTATCTAATTAAGGAATTGTTCCTCCTTCAGGGAAATGAGAGCTGAAGCTAAATTAAAATAATAAAACTTTTTTATTCAACCTTAAAATGCATATAATAAAATTAAAATAATGGCGATCTTGGGAATTTGGGCACCCATTACGTAATTCTTTCAAAATATCATATTTTTGTTAAATACAAACTCATTAAAATTGGGTAGTGTTCTCTATAGCGTCGTATTTAAAAATTATTGAAATTTTCTATTTTACTTTTGTACTATTTTTTTGTACATATGCAACATAAGCAGCAACCCCAGAAAGATCGAGATTGAGCACAGTACCCTCTAGTGACATATTTAGAACTATAATTTAGACAAAAAGTAAGCCCGTTTTAAAAGCATGTCGATTACACTCCTTCTTCAAGGTCTCCTAAGTATGGATTTAGAATTAGACCAACAAATCTGGAAAAGGAAGAGAGCATACTAAAAACATCTACTGACCTAGAGGACACAGTATGGCATTTGACAAACTAAAGCGGGTACCAAAGCGGGCGTATGCTACTTATAGTAGGGGAGCCCACGATGCTAAATGCGGATTTACTCGAGCTTAAAAGACACCTGTTGGGTTTCAAAGCTTAGATGATAAAAAGAAAAAATATTATATATATTTAAATATGTCAAAAAAATACTGGTACTATTTCGGCTTGTGGAAATGGTTCGGATCGAACCGAATTGTATATTTTTTGATATCCTTGAATTATTTTATTATTATTTTCACAACTTTGTAGCCCTCCGCTTTCTTTGTGCCAATCTTAAATTATCAGATTACTGGAATATACACTGTTTAGCATGTAAATAACTGATACGCTCAAAAATTTCTGAAGGATATATTTTTGTTTTTTACGTTCGGCCCTGTATACGGGGCTCATATTTGGTGAAAGTACTTAACCGGGTACAAAGTATTGTTCGGTATATTAATCTGCCACGTGGTACCCCTACCAAACCGTTATTTTTGCTTACTCTATCAGACATATTAAACACCCTGTATAGACATAATCAGGGTTAGAAAACACTATGTCATTAAATATATAAAATGAAAACTGCTTAGACCCTTTTCGTATAAAGCCCAATATCATTATCTATTGTATGTATGGCTCTATTTTTGCTAAAGCAGTCTATTATTTATCCATTTATCCAATAAGCGAGTGCCTTTTGGCACGAAAATGGAAAAAATTTATCGAAACGTCAAGCTGCGCCATAAAAGAGCACGTAAGAGCTCCATTATCATCCGGAAAATAATATTTACCGAAGCTGGTTTGTGACAAGTCAAACGTTTTAAAGCTGCAGCTAACTGACAATGGTAAATAGGCATTTGAAGATTTTTAAATTAAAGAAACCGTCTAAAGGACCGCCGGCGGTTTTGCTTAATTATAAGAAGAAAACCGCCGTCCGGCAGTTTTTATATTTACGTATATGAAAACCGCCGAAAACGTTAATTTATCTGTTATTACCTGTGGTTTTTTTCTTCTCTTATTGGTAGATGCCGCGGTCTAACGGTTTTGTTTATAGAAATTATTAAAAACCGCCTAAAAATAGTTAAAGTTAATCTAACCTTAATAATTATTATTTATTTTGCTGTGCCGTAAAGGTTTAGTTTTTTTGTAGTTTTATTGTTTAATGTTGTAGTTTAGTTAATAACACCCTTTGGAAAAATAAATTGAAGTGGTATAGGGGGATGGGGACAGGCAAATAAAACCACTATTGTATTTTTCCTAACTTTTCGTGACTGGATTGCCACTTTCTCAAGGGCCTATAATTAAAAAAGACACATTACAAAACTATTTCGTTACATGGACCCAATACTTTACAAGAATAGATAAGACAAAAATATAAAAGGAAAAAAAAGAGTTAGTTACCCATCCGGAATTCAAATTCGGGACCTGTGACTTACGTGTCAACACTCTTTACCCCCAAATTTATGAGACAACTTGAAATATTTCTTTAAATGTTGACAATATGATTTAAAAAATAAGCCGTGTTTATGAATTATTTGTATTATAACTTTTTTCTTTTCATAAGAATTTTAAAGTTTGTTTCTCCCCAATACACGCATATTTTAATTGGTAATACTTTAGTTCTAGTTCTATGCAACGATTAGGTTTTTTGCCGGTAATATACTTCCTGGCGTTTCTTTTCTAAAGTATGTAGGTACATTTTTTTAAACTTATGGAAAGCTTTGATCAAATCTTCGGAGGTGTAAAACGTGTCTCTCAGTTTTATTTTTGTTATTGATCAATAATAAAAATAATATTAAACAATAAAACAATTTATTATTATAGCTAGGTTTACTTTAACTATTATTCGGCGGTTTTCAATATGTATAATAGTTTTTATAAACAAAATCGCCGGACGGCAGCATCTACCAATAAAATAAGTAAAAACCGCTGGTAATAACAGACGGCGGTTTTCTTCTTTTTTGAACAAAATCGCAGGCGTTCGTTTTGCCAGTGCCCAAATTAAAATGCCGTGAAATTGTATGCAATGAAAAACTTTTACTGGTCCAGTTGTAAATGAATTATCAACAGCTTTTTAATTTTCACATTTGATTTTATGGATCATCACATTTTACATTGTAGATGTGGAGTTGTTCACAAATTTACTGATTTTTATGATGGTATAGGATTTCCGAAAATGAAATAAACAGGTAAAAAAATTAAACCAACTTCAAAACAATAATTAAACAGTAAAAAGTAAAAAATAATTAAAAGAAATCGGGTAATACCATATGATGGTATTACAGGATAAACGGCTTTTGTTAATTTAGTTATTAAGTAGTTTAGCATATGTATATGTTATTAAGTACCCTTTTTTTCATCACTTTTTACTTTTTAGTAAGTTTTATTATCGTTTTTAAGTCGGTTTAGTTTTTGTTTAACTGTTTATTTTTGGCCTTTAAGTTTATTATTTTTACTATTAAATCGGTAAACGTACACTTAAAAACAGACACTACAGTAAAAAGTACAAGCACGTGTAATTTAATTGTTTTAAAGCAAATTAAAAAAAAAAGATTTAACTAACCAGAACTAACCATGTAACCCCAGTGTGACAGTTTTACATGACCGTCTGTAGCGCTTTCAACCAATCAAATTACAGGTGCTTGTGATTTTTACTGTAGTCTAGAAACACTACTGGTACTTCTTTTAGTTTGGTGAAAAGGCTGATTTCGCCCGAAGGTTGTCGATTCTGAATGCGTCTCTTTATTATCGAGCATATTTTCTACCTAGAGAGATCCACTGATCTCGATGAATTGCCAATGTTATTACCTGCGCAAAACAAAAGTTAAATTTCATGGACGAAAAAACCGGTTTATGCGCAAGCAAGTTGAGGGTATACGCACCTGGCGCCAAACAGACTATACGCATTATCGGAAAGAATTTGTCGACGGCATCCTGGTTTTCTGTTCGAAGTACGGTAGCTAATAAGCATCACGGTCAGACCGCGGTGGGAGAGAACGGAGTGCCGGCCACCCATCCATTTGTTTACTGCGCGAGGTCGTAAAAATCCGAAAAATGCTTCTTGCCCCTGCGGATCTAAATGTAGGTTATCCATGGAGAGATCCAGTACCTTTCTCTCTCGGATCCTGACTTGTTTTTTCGGGACCACTGCGGGAATTAACTATTTTAAATAAAAAAGGATTTTTAAAATCGGTCTACAACTGCCGCGCGCCGAAGTAATCAAGTAACATACACACAAAACAAATATATGGGAATTGAGAATTTCGTTCTTTTTGAAGTCGGTTAATAAAAATGAAAGTTCAACCATTTGGTTAAGATCTGGTTTACATTCAATATCTCACAGCTAGAAAAATAAAAGAAGAAATTCTGTTTTTGTCGAATATAAATGCAATACAAAATAGCTTTACACCCATATTTTATTATCTTACAATCACTCCAGCAACAAATGCTGAAAATTTCGTGTTAAATATTGGTTTCATTATATTAAAAGTAAAAAAAACAGTTTTTAAAACAAGCTTTTATTATTAAAATGCACTAACAAGAATAAAATAAACGTTTTCATAAAACTTTTATATTATGACGTTATATGTCATTGCACAACATAAATTATATTATATAAAAGCTTTTCGCAAGATTTACCTGTGTAAATAAAGAAATACATTAAATAAGGTTATTAAGTAAATTGTACAACTATTTTATACAGACAGGTCCACTGTAGTAGAAACATTGGATATACTTTGGCAAATTGACTTATGTACATTCACCTGACTTGAGTTAGATTTGATTTTGAATTAAAATATTATTTGCTTTCTTGCAGCCGCAGCCATTGCAAATTCCTGGAAGCTATCGAAGCGGACAGTAGTAAACTCATCAGTTCCCTGCCTATGTTTCTAGTAGCGTGGATCTGTCTGTATGTTGATAGTAAATAAAAATTTCTTTAGCGGCCACTAAAAATCGACTATTTAATTTTAAAGAATTTATTTACATATTTTGGTAGCGTTATAGGTTAAAAATAATACTCCGGAACGGTTTGTAAAATTTTTATTTTTAAGAAATTTAATAGTGATAAAAAATGTCGAGCACCTCCTTTGTAATTCACAATGTATTAGCAAATATTTAATGAATTTTAACGAAAATTGAATTGATTACTAAGAAATAGTAGAGAACCAAAAAATATATTTAAGTAAAAAAAAATGCTTAAGTATAGATATTTAGTTTTACAATAAACAAATGGCAATTTAGCTAACTTCTTGGTGTTGTAGAAGTTTTTTTATATAAAAATATTCATTAATCTATTAACTAAATGATGGCACAAGAAAATTTAAGTGCTCTTGTACCACATAAAAAGATATAAATGCTAGCCTGCCAGACTGCAGAGGGTAGAAGGTAGAAGTATGTATGCTCTAAAACTGCTGTTAAGTAGACTCAATGGCTAAAGCAGACAGCACACTATCGCGGAACGGAACGGAATGAAAGCGAACAGAAATTTTAAAAGTATCATATAACTAAATGGGAGTTACTCAGTATTCCGATCCGCGATAGTGTGCGGATTACCATTTAGTGTCTTGCTTTTAAATTTTCCGTTTGCTTCAATTTCGTTACCTTTTCGCGATAGTGTGCTGTCTGCTTTAATCGGCTAAATAAAGCCGGTGTCTAGGGCATTATGCCAATTATTTTTTTTTGGTAAGAGAGCACTATAATTTAAAAACCTGTATACTGACGGCCGTAAAAAATAAAAAATAATTTTCTACTTAATTAAATGTCTAATTGGTTTCTAAGTATTTAAGATTTTATGACAAAAATCGTTTTAATTTTATTTAAGATGTTGTGGTGATAAAAATTTATTCACTCTATCGCGTGATATATGTTATACATGGTTGACACAAAAACAACTTTCGTATTAAACAAGCTTTAATAATGTCAAAATATAATGACCAAACGTCGGCATAGTTTAAAAAGTTGTCTCATTTTGTGCTGTCATCTGACGCATTACTCCGTAACCTTATTTATATCTAATTTTCCACCCTGTTATTACAAGAAAACATTTAAAATATATAACTATATATTTATATGGCATGCTTACCTGGGGATTATTTTTTCATTTTTAAAATTTAGTTTATATTAAATGAAATAAATAATTTTTTACAACTTTTGTTACTATAAAGATTTGATCTATTTTTACCAAAATCTGCCTGTTAAGAAGTCATATGCTTTTAAAACGGCATTAATAATGATTTCTTTGCCATTATGTCGCCACCCCTGCGGTCTCATTGTGCTTTTTTACATTTTGGCTTTTTAAATTTACATAAGAATACTTTAAGTTGACTTAGCTTTTAGCTTTGTAAAAGAATTATTATAATTTCAACGCAATAAAAGAAAAAGCCAGAACGTGACATACAGAAATATTATCAAAAATATTTTTCCGCTAAGATTTATTATAAATTCAAAACTTCAATGGGAAATTACTGCCTATGCATGGGTAAAAAGAGGTCAAATATTTAGGAGTCATCTGACCAAAAACTGATCTAGGGACCACATTTAAGCAAAGTCACTAAGAAGGCAAAAACTACCTGGGTAGATGCCAAAAACTTTGCGGAAAGAATTGGGAACTTAGCCCGAAGATGAACCTACAGTTGTACGAAATGGTCGTCAGACCAATGGTAACCTACGGTTTAATTGCCTGGGGTGCAAAGACGCTACAAAAGATGGCAATAGGGCAACTACAAAGTATACAAAGACTCGCTTGCCTATGATAAAAAAATCAAGACAAAGTTAAGAGTTCTTAATAAACTTTTTAAATTTTTCATAGATAATCCACTGGTAAGCATTAAAATTGAATTGATTCTGTAGGGAAGAGTGGGATAAAATACCTTCAGGTTAAAATGACTCCTTAGATTTTGGCTATACCTACCCATATAACATTTTTTGCCGGCCATGTACATTTAATTTACTGGCATTGTCAACACTCTTTAATGGCGAGGCATTGGCAAAAAGGTATCAAAAAGACACGAAAGTGGGCAATTGGCCGTTATTGGGCCACGTGTTGCAGATAATGTGATGGCATCCGTCATTAATAAGTTATGATGGAAAAATGCGTTTAGGATGATGGCATCCATCATTAATAAGTTATTGGCAAGAAGATAACAAAAAGGCACGAAAGTGGGCAATTGGTCGTTATTGGGCCACGTGTTGCAGATACTGTGATGGCATCCATCATTAATAAGTTATGATGAAAAAATGCGTTTAGAATAATGGCATTTATCGTTAAATAAGTATTGCAAGTTTTATAAGTTGAATGTCCCAAAAGTTAAATAACATATTAAGAATTTTGTAATCGAAAAAAATGAGAAAAAAGGCAGGAAAACTTTATCATTAAAAAATTTTTTATAATATAAATTTTTATACAGTAACAATAAACCATAAAAATTAAAGGTATGTTATAAAATTTAAAAAAGATAGCAAATTAAAAGAACACACTTTAAAATAGTAAGTATTCAAGGGACACTTACACTCAATTTTCAGATCTAAAACATAGGGGGAAATATTCTAAAGGAGTTCAATGTCAAAAACTATTAAATATATATAATATTTTTTATTAACACGTCTTTAAAACTTTTAATAAGGCAACTCCCTAATTTCATATTATTTTTTTAAGTAACTACAAAATTAAAAGGGTTTAAACAAATGTTTACAGTTCCTAACAGTCTACTTGAATAACTTGCCTTCTCGACTAGCCATCACCAATTAATCACACAACACACACTAATTAGGTAACGAATACACCCAATTATGTCTATTAAAGAACTCTTTTCTTTAAAAAAGAAACTAAAAAGCTAGAAAACCACGTAGAAAACTATTGCACAAAACAAACAAACAAACCAAAGCAATTTTTCTTTATCTGTCAAAATCGTCAAATCTTGTATTTTGGCTAAGCGGGAAATTTGAATTTGTCACCTTCGGTCAAAATTAACCTAGCTAATTTTACAATCATTTTATTTTTATTCTCTTAAAAATACATTTTGTTTGACCAAATTTTTATTTGCATGATTTGTAACAATAAAATGTTATGAAAAGGCCATTTCCTTTAAAGTATGTAAAAAACCTAAAATAATGTTGTTTAGCTGCTATTATAAATAAAACGGATAAAAAAATTGCTCTTAATGTTAGTTAAATACCAGTGTTAATAATATGGTTTGAAAAGTATAAATATGCGTTGACGGTTTGCCTCCAAAAACATTTATTTGCCTGCAACAAAAAGGGAAGCTTTATTTAATCAGGATTGGTATGCCGCCATTTTTGTATGCTTGCCGGCAATTCGCCTGCATGTAAAATTTATTGACAAGTAAGTGTTTATTAAGGTTTGACTTTTTAATGCGTATTAGATGTTGGCATAATATTGCCACCAATCCACCAATTGCTAATGCTTTACCATCAATGCCAATATGAAAAATGTATATTGCCGGCAAATAGTGTTTGCTGGGTATAATACCATTCAAACACCAATACATGGTAACGATCTCTCGCTGGTCATCTTTTAGTAATAAACTTTTCAGAAGTTTTTTAGTTCTGAACAAATAGGCAGTAAGTGAATGTTTGTTTAATACTTTCGTGTTTGATGTAAAGTAAGCTATAAAGTTTTATGAGTTTGTTCAGGCATGTCGTAATTATTGAAAGTTTACTTTCATACTTTTGTTAAGCTCAGATAGCTGTATATTAATATTAATTTAGTTAAATAAGGTTATGCTTACAAATATACAGTGTGTCCAAAATTGGTAGGGAATGTTTTGGGATATTGGAATCTATAGGAGATAGAAAGATTGTTAAATTGAAAAAGGTATGGGTCATTTAATGATCAATCTAATGCCGTTTTAATGGCGGCTGTAGCTTGTTTGGATTTTAAGTTATTTTGGAAAAACTAAAAATGTGCATTTAAAAAAAATATTTCAAATAATTTTCAGAATCTGTAAAAACGTTATTAGGGCAATTTTTAAGAGCAATGCATTTCGTATTCTGAGTTTAATTTCGACGTTTCGTCTTGAGATACAATCATTAACCTTCGTTTCTCTAATTGCGGCCATTTGGTTTTGCACATTTTAAGAAAAGGTTTTTCCTTTTTCAAATAATGTATAATACTTTATAGGCATTTTTTATTTTTATCTCAAAAATCGTCAAAATTAATTTTTGCCGGACTGGCCATGACTGCGGAAGCCATAAGCTTTAGAAACAATTGACATTCGATTTCCAATAGAGACCTATGTTGGAAAAGGTAATGCAAGTTTATTTCTAACTTTTATAAACTTATGTACACAAACAAAGATGAGTATTTACAATGTGTGCATCGGCACATTAAAATTTGTGTTAAATATATCAAGCTGTAAACTTTCTATCAGGAATATGTGTATGTGCTCAACGACATTATGTTTTATTTTATAACCCATAACCTAACATACAAAAACCAAATTCATTATGTCTTTTAATTGGCACAAACAGTTGAAAAACAAATTTTACTTAAGTACATAATAATCTGTAAAAAAAGTTCTCTACACTTACTAGCAACCTATTATTTTAAATTATAGCATGCTTTTTGTTATTTTTTATTTTTTATTTAACTATTACCATAGTTATCCTAAAAAAACAATATTTTAAAAATATTTTACGCTTTGATGGCAGCTCATGTATTATAAAAATCAGGTTCTCTTACAATCTGCAAAATATTTTTGAATGTTTGTATGGATTACAATTAATTTTTTTTTGTAACTAATATTTTGTTTGGCTTTATTTAAACTTCCATATTATGCAAATTAATTGGTGCCTAATAAGAATAAGTGGGTAGAACATTGTGTTTTAGAAGCTAGTATGTCAGTTTTATTAGTTTTTATATAGTTTTATAATTGGGTTCGTAACAATTTGAAGATTTCATGCATAGAAAATGCGTTATATCACACTAGTGTTGCAAAGTACTTTATCAGCAACTAGTGTCGCAAAGCACTTTACAACACTGGTGTGATACATATTATGATGTCATTCTAAAAACTGCTATTGGTTTGCAAGTGACATATTTATTGTAGTGACAGTAAAAAAAAAAACTTTTTATTTACCTTAAACGGTAGAACCCAAATTAGCGAAAATCATCTTATTTTATATTTATTAAAATTTACGAAAAAATAAAAACATAAACAAAAATAGACATAACCACAAAAACAACTTTCACTGACTGGCACAGTGTTTGTCAGGTAAGTAGATCAAATTAAAAAATCTCCCTTCTACCTTTGAGCACGTACTTTATAGAGGCAGCCTTGCCGCTTGACCGTTCGACCTAAAGCGCCAGAGAAAAAAAGCCTATAGATCAAATTCTTCCCTCTCTTTCTTCGTGTACTCAAACAACTAGTTAAATCTCTTTTTTAATCCCTAATTAAACCTAAGGCTAATACACACTTTATGAATCCACTTTCTTTTATCCATTCATAAATAGAATCAGACCCTTCCGACGTTGCCAAATGCTTTCCATATTTTGCATGGTAACTGACGTTTGGTAGTCGTTTTTTTCCTTACTTTAGGACTTTAGGTTATGCATTTACAATTTTCATATTTTATATTTTTTCTTAAAAATATGAGGAAAAACTGTTATTTTACTTAATTTTATATGTGATGTTCAGTTTCATTAACTCGTTTTACCAATTTTACCCCACCCAGCACCCCTTTTCACTCCCCGGTCCCGTAAGTTTATTTACTGATATTTTTTAAAAACGGAATATTTTGGATATGCACCACTTACGTTTTATTTAGAAGAGTGTCTAAAATATGTAAGAATCGATAATTTTTAAAAAACACTTATAATAGCAGAAAACCGTATTAAACTATTAGCGTTATTACCTAACAAAACCATACAATTTTTATTAAGTGAGGGCCTTTTAAATTCCAAAATGATAAAAGTTATATAATGCTTCTAGGTAGGTGATTTTCGATGTAAAAATATTGTCAAAAACAGTATAATATAGCAGTGAGGAAAAGTATATATCACACTAGTGTTGCAAAGTAAATATCACCCTAGTGTTGCAAAGTTCTCAATTGTTTTTTATTTTTTCTGAACAGACAAACTTTAATTTATTTATTTTTTGGTGAATAATTTGTGGTCGTAGGAAAAATAGTGTACAGTACTCGTGTGAAAATGACTCTTCTTACACTCGTGGGTTTGTCGCACTCGGCTAACGCCTCGTGCTACAATATTCCCACTCGTGTGAAATTAGTCATTTTCCACACTTGGATGTCATTTTACATAATGCTTTACTTAAAAATGTCGGTTTATCTGTTAACTTCCCGAGGTTGGCCACAACCTCACTCTTAACTGAAGGTTTAACGGTAAATAACTCTTAAAGGAGTGACTTAATCGAAAAATTCGTAAAGAACTTTTCGTAGAGCGTTAAATTTCTATCAGAATATAAGATAAGTAGAGTTTTCCATCTATTTAGTGCTGAGAAAAAAAAGAAAAAAGTACAAAAATCCCATAAGTTATTTAAATGAGAGAAGCAACATAATTTCTGGGTAATGGTTCAACTCAGGAATTAAAGGCGTTTTTTTCATTGGATATGCAGAAAACAAATTAGTAAATATTAATGTAATTATTACCTAAACAGTTACAATGTATAGCACTATATGCCCCAGGTACCTACGTTGTAGTAAAACTTGCTCCGCTTTTGTAGCAAATAATGTGCAGTATTATTTAATACTTTTGTAGCAGAACTTCATGTTACCGTTTTCAATACTATTATAATATAGTCAAGATTCATATTTGGTTAAAGTAATGAGATCCGAATAGAGGCGACCTTTCCCCGACCCATCGGTTTACCAGATAAAAACTGTTTTATATTAAAGATAGTAATACAAAGGTATTGCCATAGGGTTGCCTAAAAATATAGGTCAAGGTCATATTTAATTTTAAAAAAATAACCTTAAAATTTTTAACGCGCCTTGTATATTGGCAAGCCATATATTTTTTAATTACGTACGTATGCTGGTTATTAAAATATATATTTATAAATAATACAGAATGTACAAAAAAATAAATTTTAAATTTAAAAATTTACTCCAGCTTTAATTATAAAACCGAAGAAACAAAATGTACTAATATTATTACTGTCATTTACAATAAAAAAAATAAAATTGACATTATACAGGGTAACTCAAAAGTTTTTAAATTACTTTTTTTTAATTGGTCATAGCCTGACCTAATTTTTAGGGCAAAACCTTCTACATGGCAATACCTTTGTTTAAATACTATCTTTAATAAAATAGTTTTTATCCGGTAAACAGAGGGT
>JACEGR010003311.1:0-107654 GCA_014170235.1 Listronotus bonariensis
CAATTGACATCAAAGTTTTCATCAATTTCAATCAAATTACCTACATACATACAGGGTGTCCAGTAACTCAACCGACCAACAACCGATAGTATTAAATAAAATATTATTCCCCAAAGAGCTAACTCGCCCCGATCCCAATACAATGTTTTGGTTAGTTCTGTTTTTTAATCGATAAAAATGTTAAAGCAACTGGTCTTGGTTGTTGGGCGCTTGTGCAACATAAGTAACCACAACTAACCAGAACTTTGTTGGGGACTGGATAGCTCTATATTATTTTAATTTATTATTAACTTTTATTTATTGTTCTTAATTAAAATGGATATTTTTGGTATTCTTAATTAATTATAAAATATAATTTTTCCAAAATTTCAGGGTAGTATTTGATTTAACCCTTTTTTCTTGTGACTAACGAAAAGAACTTTTTATAAGCTTTCCAGAGAGGGGCCACATAAGAACTGTTAAGATTTTTAAGTGACTGTGGGTGTAGCTTAAAGGGTTAATAAAGCTGTTCTAAAAAATACGTGATTTATATTCACCCCAGGTTTTATAAAAATTGTATTTTTTATTTTTTGATATTTGCCTTGGTTTAAAAATATAGTTATTGTAAGTTTTAAAAACGCACCCTGTATTAACCAAAACACTATTTTTTGTAAATCATAAACAAATCCAGAATTATAAGATTAAGTTATTTTTAGATATTGTAAATCTACAAACGCGGCTGCGTGACAAGCAAAGTTCAAGCGCGCCAAGTGTAATATTACAAGAAACACCTGGTGCCACTTTTGACCCCTTCATCACACAAAACCTATTTAACGTAAACACATAAAACTACCTGTGTTTATTTACCTATATCCATAAAGAAAATTAAAAGCCCAAATTTCATGAAGCTAGCTCAAACGGTTATAAAGATATGAAGGTTCAAAAGTCGTTAATTTTCCACCGACTGACAAATAGATCAAAAACCCAAAACCTCTTCCAGATGATTCAGAAAGTGGGGGGTTAGAAGGGGTTTCCATACAAAAAAAAATGAATTGTAGTATTTGAACCGTTATAAGTAGATATTTGAAACTATCCCAATATATTATATTTGCTATATAACAGAAATATTAAATTTAAATTTAAAAAAATAATAAATAAAATGGTGTCCCCATACAAAAAAATTATAAAAGACGCTAATAAAAACCTTTAACAAGATCGTTATATCGCCTGGACTTTCCTTATTTAGGCATAAATAGAAAATCGTGTTAAAAAGGTAGAAAATATTTAAAATAATTTATTAATTAATTAATTTACAAAAAAACTATGCACCGGAAACGCAAGAAAAAATATTAAATCTAAATGAGCCCGCTAAATGCAAAACTCTGTACTTGCAATTTTGCTAATTTTACAGTAGACGATAAAAACGTATTTCTCGTAGCTGCTACTGCCCCGGTGCATCGAACATGTTTTTAATAAAAGTAACCTATCATACCGATCAACAGCCTTCGACTTGTACCTACAGATGGCCTAACGGACTGAAAAACGGCAAATAAAAGATGCAAGTGCAGAGTTTTGCACTTAAGGCAATCATTTACCGAGTTTTGCATTTGGGGTGAAATGATAGTTTTAACTTATTTCTTGTGATGTAGGTAAAACTGCATGTACTTTCGAATGATTTATTCGCTTAAACATTATAGAAATACAAAACGAAAAATACATTCTTACTTAATATAAATAAAAACATTTTTTTTTAATTTTTAGGACTGGCTCTTCTTCTTTACTCTCGTATTCCTCGTCTGGGTCTGTTCTATTCTGGGCTTCTGTGACATTTTTGTCAATAATTTTATAGAATTCCAACTCAGGTAAATTTCGCCATTCATTTCCATAATGTTTCTTCAATAAAATGTCAATTGAAGACTTGTCACCCTTCAAAGAGTTTTCAATCTTCATCTTCTTGGGTCTCATGTCTGAAATTTTATGATTTCTTTTTGTTACACTGCGAGGAACTCCTAAATTTGACTTGTATAAAATTTCACCTTGAATGGTAGCATTAAGTGTTAGTTCTGGTCAAATATTTCCCACTGATAGTCACAATTTGTCAATCTCAGAACTGTAGAGTGTTTTGCTATAATATCTTCTATTCTCGTCGACCAACGATAACATTTTGTTTTTTTATTTGTTTCTCTACTAAACCGAAAACTCGGTCGGGGGCAAAAAGAGTGTCCTTCCATAGGAAATATAATTTCCAAATTCTTGATGTGAGCAGGTGCTTCCATTACAAGCCAATATGCTAACATGGACATTAGGGTGGTGTTTTTATTTTGCCCCCACAACCATCTGCAAAAAGCTGAACTTTGTATATTTTTGTTCGAAATGATGTGTCGTCAAAACATTATGCACAGCTGACGCAATAGCATTTGAGTTCTTTGCAAATTCCGTTTCTAACCACACGAAAGATTTTACATTCTCTGGCGATAACTTGCATTTTGAATTACCGCAAACAACCGTAAAGTTATAAAGGTTTATTTGCTGACAAAAATATGCCGATTGGTCGGGAAGTTTGGGTAATGCCAAATTCTTCTTTCTGGCAGTCAAACGTGAAAATTTCCACATCTTCTTCACAATTTTTGAGCTTACCGTAAAAAGCTTTAGCTTTTAAGACATGGACCCTGTGTTCGATTATTAGTTTTGTTTTTTCTTCGGGGGAAGTTGCTTTTGCAATAGAATCTTTTGCACGAAGATAAGTTGAGCACGCGTCTGTTAATGGAGTACCAAAAGCTAGGTTGTAGTTGCGGTTGACGTAATTTCTAAAATAGCATAATCTAACGGTTTGGTCTTTATTTCGGTCGCAATAAATGTCATAGACTTTCTTGAAATTAAGATTACATGGAAGGTATAATCTACTTGTATGACCACGTCTATAATGGGACTCTGTACATGTCAGACTTTCGATAAAAAATTTTATTGACTGTTTAACTTCATCATTTTTGCCTTTAATTCGGTCTCCTCCTCTCTTCTCTGTTGGCGCTTCTCCTTTCAAAAGATGACTTCGTGCTAGTCTCTCGATTCTGAATGGGTTCAGCAAAGTAATCCCTTTAAATGCGGCTTTACAAACTCTGACTCCAGTCCCATCATTTTTTGAAATATAGTACTGGATAGAAATTGATTTTTTCTTTCCAAAACTTCTTTTGGGGTGTACCCCTTTACGAAATTTTAATATAAGGATGTCTTGTTCAATTTTACTGCTGCGTGAATAAATTAGCTTATGAAATCGATGGATATCACTGATTGATAGCTTCTTACATGAAAAAGTAGATTTGTTGTCATGGCGGCATGTGGAATATTCAGGTAAACCTTTTGGCCTAAGCCTGCAAACAATATTAGTTTGGTACAGTCAAACGTACTTTTGCGCTTTTAATTTGGACCTTTTCCAGTTTTCTTTTCTTACTGGTCGTTTTCGACTTTTTCCTGCTTCACAAGGTAGAATCAGAGAATTATCATCCATTGTTAATAACACACACGACTAACAAACTTAAACTTCAATCTGAAAATAAACAAACATAATACGAGATAGACACGTGCCGGTGTTCCAGGATTGATCACGTGATTAAAATACTCCAATGGGATTGGTTGACGCTAATTACGCGGTTTTGCATTTGACATGTATATATTTTTACAGAGTTTTGCATCTAACCGAATATTTACAGGCTTAATATCTTACGAAATGATAAGTTTTGCACCTAATTCACTTTACAGTTCTTTTGCCTATTACTATATCTGCCTGAACAATAAAAAATCTCATTTTTAGATTTTTTGCAAATACAGAGTTTTGCATTCAATGGGCTCAAATACCTGGTAAGTTTTTTCTACAAAAAGTAATGATATCCCGCTAAAATATCAATGTGAATAAAAGAGCCAAGTTTAACACTAAAATTATGCTTGGCTGTGGGCTTTGCCGCAAAAAGAAGAAGATCTAAATAAGTGCCAAGTTCGGTACAAAATCCAAATATGTAATGTAAGATTTTTAAAATAAGTTAGATTTGACTTGTCTGGTTTCCATTAGAATTTAAAAAATATTTAAACAAGTTAGATACATTTATCAAATCTAACCTATTTAAGATCTCAAACAAATTCGGATTTCCTATTGCGGCGAAGCTCACAAAACTTGGCTCACCTTTTTCAAATTTTTGGTTTTGATGGGAGACATATTTCTAAGAATAAGATGTATAAGTGATCTAAAAAGTACGTTGCCCCATTTCTCTGCTTATTTCCTTTACTATGCCGGATAAAATTTAGTACAGTATAAATCTCGTATTAATCTTTAAACGCGGGCATATGGTGGCTTAAGAGTTTGAAATAATAAGCAATATCAATAAACAGACTGGTCTATTTTAAGCTTTTCTGGTTTTCAATGCTTTAGATTTAGCGGTAAATTCACTGGCGTGCTTCAAACCTATTTTATTTCGGATTTACTAATGGTCGGATTAGCAGACTCTGTGAAAAGTGATTTAAAACGCAGTTTACTATGTTATAAAAAAATGTTTAATTTAGTAGGGAAGCTCACAATGCAAAATTGGGATTTACTCGAGCGTCATAAAGACCTATTGGATTGCAAGGTTTAGATGATAAGAAGAAAAAAATGGTATTTAATGTATACCTTTTTATCGGTGGGGAAAACGGCTAAAAATTTTTAAATATGTCAAAAATATACTGTTATTATTTCGACTTGCGGAAATTGTTTGGATCGCGCCGGATTATGTATTTCTCGTTATTTATAAATTATTTTCTTCAAAATAAAAAAGTCACGCTCGAGAATGTCAAAATAACCTTTTTTACAAATTTCTTGCCCTTCGCTTTCTTTACGTCACTCACAAATTGTCAGATTAATGGAATATACACTGTTAAGCATGTAATTAGCTTACCCTATCTTAATCTGATGCGCACAAAAATTTCTGATGGATATATTTTTGCTTTTTACAATCGGCCTGTATAAGAGGCTCATATTTGGAAAAGGTACTAAACCGGGTGAAAGATATCCTCTGGTATATTAATCTCCCTCGCTGTATAGTAAATCCCGAAATCGACTTCAGTTTTAGAACCTGTCATACAATAAGTTGCATAGTTTGTGGGCCATTTTAAGAACGTCATATATTGTAGTGGTAAAAAACAACACAAATATTGTAGTTTTAACAATTTAAAATACCGGTTTTTTAATAAAGTACGTCGTCTAAAGTAGGGTATACGAGTATACGGTGTGTCTAGGATAAGTGTTACAAGAGGACAAATGAATCAAAAATTTTTAAATTTTTATTCAGCATTTTGGGAAAGCTGGTCGCATAGTCCTAAACTAAAAACACCAAATTTAACTTTGATTAAAACGTAATTAAGCAAAACATTTTACAGATTTTTTACGTCTTGAACACAAATCCATTATCAGTTATGCTCCCATCAATACCTAATAAGTTAATTGCCCATGCATCGACTTTTTTCTGTTTTTTAGGGTTACAAAAATATTGTAACCGGGTTTAATTACTGCTAATTCCTAGAGTGGTGGTTTCTTAAACTTAGTGCGCTCCTGAAAATTCACATACACAACTTACGGGAATCGCATACTTTGCGCTGTTTGTTCATATACATATAAACATAAAATAAATTCATAGGATATGGAAACAGTGAAAAATTTGATTGCATTTAAATCTTTTCAAGTTTATTTTCACAAGCTAATTTAGGATAGTTTGAAACATCTACGTAAGTACAGGTAAATGTTTAAAATAAACAGTCCTGTTTTGCCAAATTATTCAGATAAATATTTATTTAATACAAAACAATTATAGCTATTTAACAAACAAAGGCAATTGGGATTAAGGTGACTTTTACGCTTACGCTTGAAGAGTAAAGATTAGAGTTGCAACAGCTGATCCTGCCCTGTATGACCTGAAATTACCACTTAATAATTAATTTAAATATTCCTTACTTAATTTTTTATTAATAATAAACTCAAATATCGAAAAGGTTCACTGAGCAAAAATAACGCAAACAATGCGTCATAATCGAAGCTAAATTACAAAACGCCAAAGTTAAATAATTTTTCGTTGTTAGGTAATGAACTTATGAAAACAACGTGTTGTTAGGGTAAAATGTATATCGCAATTTTTAAATTTACTTTCCTAACTGAATTTACGTGAAAATTTACACAATTTATAATTTATTTCCGAAATTTATTTTTAATTTTTTCTCCGAACTCCGCAACTCATATCTCCAATACGTTTTGTTTACTCCAAAATGTATTGGTAAAATATATTTTCGCTTAAATTTTTTAAATATATCTGAATTGGTCCACAAGTTAATTTAAAAGTAAAAAAAAACATTTTTTTTTTAAATTTTTAACATGCCAAAGTTCTGGTTAAAGGTGTAGGACATATGTTTATATTAAGTTGTTTTCCTAGATTTTATTGTATAATCATACCCTAAAGTTTGTCGGTCCAGTTACTGGAGACCCTGTATATTTACAGGTTAAATGTCAAAAAATTGCAAGTAAAGCGTCATTAAACTATAATGTAATTTTCTTTTAAAATAAGTAAAACCATACTTGGTTTACCATTTAAAATAAAGTCATTTTATGCGACACACTTATGCATCGATTTTTAATTTAATATCCTAAAAAATAAAAACGTTGTACTGTAAAAAAATATTTATGCTATAAAGGAAGAAGTGTTAGCTGAAAAATATATGTATAAATAAGCTTCGGAAAGCCCAACCGTTGTTTATTTTATTTTTAGGCTCTTTCCATTACTCTAACAAGCCAGACACAAGAGGTAAATCCCTTATCGGGATTTATTTCGTTACTTTCGCCCCGAAAACTTTAAATTACGTGTTTTAGCCGCACGACTGCCTAACGGCCAGTGACGGATTCTAAACGAACGAAAAAACAAACAACGCTCTCTTTTGGGAAAAGTAAATGGATTTACAACTTTAAAAAGTAAATAGAATGGACTGTAAATATTGAGTCCTACTAGAACTGGAGCTCTGCCGCAAAATAAGGTGGTTCAAAGGACAACCGTCTCCAAAAAAATTATCGCATATCGTCGGCGTCAGCAGAAAGTGATGTTTTAAAGCCAATAATTTGTCCAATTTATTTAATCATCTGTACAAAGGTTTTCCAATATTGTTCTAATATTAGCGATATTTTAACAAAATCTACTTATCAACATTTTTAGATTTCATGTCAAAATCAAGTGTCTGGCATCTATAATACACAGTACTATCGTTCCTTGGGATTATTGTATTTTAGTCTACAATAAACTCTAAAGAATAAAGTTACCATACAAAAAAAGCCGACCTAATCTGGTATACAGACGGCTCCAAAACAGACCAAGGAGTTGGAGCAGGTATATATGGGGACAAACCAAGGACGATAATAAACTTGGGTCTCGGACAACACCCTACTGTGTTCCAGGCCGAAATTGTAGCCATAGAACAATGTGCTAGGAAAATCATCAGAAGGAGCTATGAGGATAAAACCATAGTAATCTATTCGGACAGCCAGGCAGCCATCAGGGCACTTAGTTCATGCAAAATCAGCTCCAAGCTGGTGCGGGACTGCGTAATTGCCCTGGAAGAGGTGGGTGCGTCCAACAAGCTAACCATTGCCTGGGTACCAGGACACGAAGGCAATGAAGAAGCTGATAAATTGGCAAAGGAGGGGGCTGGCAGGACAATGGTAGGTCCCGAGCCCTACTGTGGTATTCCATCATGCCAGGTAAGGTCATCCATTAGATCATGGATTATGAGGGAATCACAAGACTGGTGGATGAGAACACCAGGACAGCGTCAGGCGAAAGTGTTCATCAAGGCTTACTCGCCAGAATTTACAAAAGACCTTCTGAATTATAACCGGAAGGCAGTAAGAATAATAGTGGGTCAACTGACAGGTCATTGCAGACTGAATAAACACCTGGAAACTATGGGCCTGGCAGAAGAAAACCTATGTAGGTTCTGCCAGGAGGAGGAAGAAACCGCAGAACACGTATGGTGCTACTGCGAAGCCATTTGTCGTCTGCGGTTTGCAAGGCTGGGTGAAGAAAAACCTAAAGCGGCAAGATATACCAAGGGGCCAGTTTCAAGCTTGTGGAGTCTGATTAAACAGACCGGCTTGGATAGCGTGCTCTAACCTATGGACGGAGGACACACAATAAACCTGAGCAGGTTGCAGTGTTAGAGGATATGCAATCCATCTCCTAATCTAATCTAATCTAATCTACCATACAGAATCAGCTAAATAACATAACATAGGCAATGTGAGAAAAAGAGACAATCTAACGTGAATACCTGCACGTAAACATTTCTGGATAAGTCACATAAATCCTTTTTTGCTGCTTGCTTTACTGTCCAATATCCCAATACCTATTTTCTTAACCAATATATTGAAGCAACAAAGGTTAAATAACGCAAATACATGCTGTGTTAGAGCATCCTGTAAAATTTAGTTTTTGCTGATATGATTTTGCTAGTTTTGCTGTAACGTCATCGATATGCTTTTAGTGCCTGGGCCACTAATAAAATGGACATCATAATAAGAACCCTTTTAAAACCCTTTTTGGGGTTCTTTTTCACAAGTCTACCACGAGTATTCATACCGCCATATATGGAAGCGGCGCTTTAACCCAGCCTGTCAAAGTCAAATGTTTTAGGTGTCGGACTGGGTGAACGCGTCACTATTTTTGTCGGACAAGTTTACCACAATGATTTATAATATGCAATTTTTTAACATTGCTCCAAAAATGGTAAGGATTGCAGTCATGAAACCATTAGACTAAAACACATGTTTCGGGTATCAGCCTATGCGGGGTTCGCAGTAATATGTGACAATGAAAACTAACAGGGTTACAAAAAAAACTACAGCAAAAAAGCTAAAGATAATTTACAATATTATACAGAGTTTTGTAAAAAGTAATTAAGTCCTTTTAAAACCATTATTTTGTTAATAACGCGTAGGTTTGTTGCCGCATTTTTTTTAGTTATTTAATTACATATTTAATTATTTTTTTAAATCTGGTATGTAACAAATTAACATTGTCAAATAATAATCATAATTGCCAAGTATTTGATTTTTTGAGGGTTAATAAACCCGTTAATTTACAGAATACCCATAGCATATTTTTAATTTTTTAAAGAGCAGTTAAAAGAGAAAGAATTAAATAATACATCAAAAATATACAGGATGTTTTATTTCAAATAGCAAAGTTGCCCTATATGTTGCGCTAATGGAATGTCACAGAAAAATGGCAAGAACTTTAATTACATTTTCATTTGCAGTCAGAATGGGTCAAAATAGACGCCACTTTGTATTACAACAAAACTTGACGTTTTACACAAATTGTACTTCTATTTTATTGAAAGAAGTTGCAGGGCCGTTCCTAAGGTACTTGCGTCCTGGTGCAAATATTTTTCTGCCGCCCCGGGAAGAAAATGTAAATTGAGATACACAAAATTTTTGGAGACCAAAAAAAAGAAAAAGGAAAAAAAGGTCCCCACTTTTGCACAACATTACTGAGTCCTTTATTTTAGTATTCCACATATTTCTTTTTTCGTAAAAAAGATCCCCCAAATTTACACTACACACACTTACACACAATTTCAAATTCAAAAAGTTTATTTCCTAAATGCCGCCTTTAATTTCGAAAATTTTTGCCTTTTATTTAGCAATTTTTGCCCCGCAGCTTTGCGCCCTGGTGCCTTGCACCACCTACACCACCCGGTAGGTACGGCCCTGACAAGTTGTATAACAAAAAAAAGTTTTGTTGACCGACGAATTCACTAGTAACAATTAAAAAGAACACATTCTTAAATTAGTAATAATGGTATAAAACAAAGCTTAAAATAGTACTTTAAAGCATAAACGTGCCGACTAGCAATTCCTAAAATAAATCGGTAATATTTCAGCAAATTACAACAGGAAATTTGTAACCTATACCGCATTGTAGACGTACACAAAATGAACAAAACTTTGAACACATAACGAAAAGAACGTCTCGCGTTAACGTATTCTTTTGACGAATGTTCTGTCAGTAATAATTTATGGCAGTGGCAAACAGTAAATATCCCTCAAGATGAACAAATCGGACAACCTTTAAAAGTAAAGTAAGAACAGCGTTCTTTAAGTTATTTGTGTTTCTTCTCAGTTATTTAAAAATTACTTTTTCTACAAACGTGAGTAAAAGTTTGATTTTTAATGCATGCTGTCAGTATGTAATATGTCATTTTATGACAATGGTGGTAAAAATAAATACTTTAAGCACTTAGTAGTGATTTATTTATAACACAGATAAGAAATTACAGAGAAAAAAGTACAATCACTGAATATTTAAAATTTAAAGCTTTAAGTTAGGAGTATTCTATATGTCAAAATGTTTACAATTTCTGAAAACACAATTAGAATACGAAACTCCATGGCTAGTCTTATTGGTAGCTGTTACACAATTTACTTTGGTAAGATTTGTATCCAAGCAGAAAGCAATGTTATCCACCAAAGTTTTGGACAAGTTTTTTTTTGTACTGGGTTTTCATCCACTGCACAGTGTCTATTAATTGAAATATGAATATATAGATATATATATATATATATATATATATATATATATATATATATATATATATATATATATATATATATATATATATATATCGTACCAAAGAGGGAGCCACTTGTAGTCCTTCGCTTTTATTTAAACTGCCATTACTTACATATCATAATTCTAATAGATAATTTGTATCTTTCCATATTTTTTGCACAAATAAAAGTATACTTTATAAATATCGCTACTAATACGGTATTGGACCATGCACAAACTTTTATGATGAATAAAATTTTCTGACAAATTGAAAATAAGAAAGTTTTCCATTTGTTGCACACTTAATGGACCACACTGTATACTGTTTACGAATATTTGCATTGCGAACATATTTAATTTTTACAATTTTTTATTTCCCATTAGCCAATGGCTTAGCAAAAAACCAAAAGTTTTGTTGATATTTAGGAAAAGATCATTTGTTATGCAAGTGATAAAAAAGTTAGGTTTTCTAAAGTCACTAAAAATTTTAAATTTTAATTTTTGCTTTCATGCTAAATTATCCATTTGAACAAATATAAATAAAAAAATATACTTTTTTTTTATTACCTCAACAAAAAAATGTTATAAATCATTTTTTTATATTTTTATTATATCGGTGTAACAAAACAAAAGCAAAATTATTTTACCCTAAAACCATTTAAACCACTTTCCTTTGAAAAACTTTAAAACAAACTTACACTCATAATTGTGAATTTATTTCTCCATCTACCGGATTTATGAGCTTTTACATTTCTTGGACCGTATGAATTTACTTTATGTGTTTAGTTTAAACTTGCCTGAAACAACAATAATTGAAGTTCGGGCGAAGTTGCCGCAATTGAAACTATGAAGTGAAACGTTAACTTTTCCGAATATACTGAAGATGGTTGTAAAGTAAAAGCAGTTCAACGTTTAATGAATATGCTGTCGAATTAAAGTTGCTCGGCAAATTAATGTGATTTGGTGTAAAGTTTTGACTAGGCTGTAAAACTTCAAAAACAGATTTTTACCTACTAAGTTTGGCAAATAACTTTTGTTTTCTTGTTTTATAAGTACAGGAAATGAAGCATTTTACCTGGCAATTTTTTGGTTCTAAATGGATTGACTCGAAATTTTTACAGAAGGTAGAAAATAGCCTAGGGATTAAAATCTACATGAAATCGAAGGGCGCTAAAACCCCGGGGGTGGTTGCGAATCCCCTGGAGTCTAAAACTTTTTTATTTCATTTTAACCACAAAAATTGATCCAAAAAGGTATCCTTAACAAGAAATGTTTTTTACATTTTCTTTGTAAGACTAATATTTTTCAAATTTTTCGCGAATGGAAGTAACAATTTTCCAAGGAAAAATTGACATCTTTAATGAGTTTATCGCAATTAACTCAAAAATTATGCTTTTATTTAAAAAAAACTGTAACTGTAAAAAGCAAAATTGAAGGTTAAAAAAAAAACAAAATTGCTTGACTATAAGTTTTCGACGACTAATACGAACCAAGATACGACGTACTAATGATTAGCTTTTTTCGCCAAATTTAAAATTTAATAGAATAAATACCAAAAAAAATGCTGCATATTTCGAGGAAAACACATAAAATTTCTATAAGTACATAATCAGACTTTTTTTTAAGAAGTCTTTAGCATAAAAAATAAGTAAGTTGTGATCAAAATAAGGTCGGTACCTATTTTTTTCCACCAGGAAAATCGATTAAAATAACCCGTAATTACCCTACTAAATAAAGTTTACCTTTACCGCTTATCAGTTATCTTAATAGGTGTATTTTTATTACGCCCAAGAAGTTTTTTTTTAATTTGGGAGATTTTGAGCTCAAAGTAAAAAAAACTAAAATTTAGTATTTTCCACCCTTTGTTTGTTTAATTGTTATGTTAAAGACTTCTTTTTCTTAAAGAAAAAGGGTTTATTTATATACCTACTTCAAAAAAACTTTATGTTTTCCTGAAATATGCAGCAATTACCTTTTACTTGAATTTAAATCTATCAAATTTTGCATTTGGCGAAAGAAGCTGACCATTTACACGCCGTATCTTGGTTTGTATTGTTTGTACAAAAATTATACCAAAACGATTTTGTTTGTTCTTTTAAAAACTTCAATTTTGCTTTCCACAGTTTTTCAAATAGAATGCGTAATTTTCGCAAAAATCCATTAAAAATGTCAATTTTTTTAAAAAATTGTTACTTTCAATTGCCAATAACTTAAAGAAATATTAATTGGAAACAATTTATTTCCTGTACTACATGTGAATTTAAACATTTTTACGAGGTGGGTTCAAATACATATCGGCTTAATTGTGGGTTGTCGTTGGTTTAGGCGTGGAGTTGATCACGAGATCATGTTTGCACTGCAGCCTGTAGGCTTAGGGTCATCATTTCTCTTGTTAACAAAGGCTGGTTCTCTTTTTCAGGTTCAGCATATTTTTGGCAAGATGCCTTTCCCGCTGCAAAGCCTGTATGTTATGGAATCTTGTGTAAAATGCTAATTTTTTTCAAATTCTTCTTTAAATGAGAGTGTTCTGTAAGTACTACTTGCTTTAACTGAGTGCGCCTTAGAAGGTGTCTTTAACAAGAGAATGTTATCCCAGCGGTCTAAATCTTTGTTTTAGGATCATCTATTTTTGGTTATTTTATTTCAGACCTTCCGAGGGTTGATCCAAGACCGTTAAACCCCCTAGATGACAAATCATATGTATATGTATGCATTATTTCTTTAGGTATTTATTTTATTTTATACACATTTGTCATCGGGGAAATTTTGAAACAGTACTTTTAAAAAATGTTTTGGATAAGCGCAAAAGCCAGTCTGCTACTTTATGGTCTTAAAATTGTAAATCGCCCATTTTTACTTTCACAGGTTAAAAAAAATCACAATGATAATAAATTCGGAGTATATTCTAGATTTGTGTCTTGTTTTTAACTACTGAGGACTAACCTATCATTATAGTAGTAAACAGGTATTTCCATTTTCATAAATGAAGTGATTTGTATTTGCTGATTTGTGGGCCACCCTGTATACATAAAGTTACCATAAAAAATATACAGCCAATAATAACAATCGACGTATTTGAACATTTTTTAAAAAAGACCTATATCTATGTATATCATTTTTTTTTAACTTGTACCACGTTATAAATTTTAAATAAAATTGATAATGAATTTCTCAATAACTGTTGACTTTTGGGTATAAAATATAGTACATAAAAAATAGTAAGAATTTAAAGCAGAATTTTAAAGTATACTAAAAATAGGTATTTCCATAAAAAAAAATTGATGGTCGTTGTTAATTTGTGGGCCACCTTGTATACATAATTTTAATATGAAAATAATCGACTCGTTTGAGCGTTTTTCCAAAAAACAAACCACTTTCTTTTAAAGGTTTTTAAAGCCACGCGACCACACTGTATAAGAATTTTTAATGAGATGTCACGAGATATTAAAAATAATTTAAATTTTAAACAATTTAAAAAATTAAAGAATAATTAGTTGATTTAGAGTTTAAAGGAATATATTATTTGTTAATAATATGTCATTTAATTCTATATTCACTAGCGTACCAATGGGGGTCTTCATACAAAATGGGATACATATTAGCTTTTAGGAGCATTATTGTGAGGGCTTTTTGATATTGTTTAGCCCCAATGTTGGTAAAGTTTAGTGTACCATGTTAAGTTGAAAGGGGGCCACATTGGGAGGCTGAGGACATTTTTTGCTTGTCGAAAATTTGTTTCAAAAAACAGCTGTTTACTGATAAAGGGCCCGGTACCTCTAGGTACGCCACTGTCTATATTATTCCAATTTAAAAGTTGTATTATCTTTTAGTTACTTACCATGGAAAATTGCACAAAAATCACTAATTTGACTTTAGAACTTACCTGAAAAGAAACAAAAATTAATTAAACAAAAAAGTATTTTTTTAATTTTAGGTAATATATGCAGATACATATAAAAAGCTATATATTAATCTTCTAAATTTTTTGTGTTAAAAAAGTTAGGGCTCAGTTGTACAAAGCAAGTTTAACCGCATTTCTACTGAACTAAGGTCAGGCTTTTAAATTTTCACTAAAATCTCAATTTCTTTCAATTCCTTGACACTAGGTTTGTTCCTACATCAGTCAGGAACAGTTTGCAAACCGTCAGGCTCATGCGGATCAGATACAATCCGTTTAAATTTGTCTTGTGCGCATACTCTGACAGTTTGGCAAACTGTCTCTTACTGCTGTAGGAACAAGCCTACTGACAGCAATATTAAGATTTTACGGAAAGTTCAAAGGCCTGACCTCAGTTCAGTAGAACTAGGTTTAAACCTGCTTTATACAACTGGGCCTAAACCTCCTACACCTATATAGTTTGTACTAATACTTTATATGTGTATACAAATGTACCTTGCTATATAAATCAAAATAAAATAATGTCATTTTAAATTTATTTTCATTAATAAATTAGTTATGAAATATTTATGTTAATTATATTAAATTACTATGAACAAAAATTATTTTAATTTCCCAATAACAATAAAACAACCTATTTACATAAACATAATGCCACCTAATAAATAAACGAAAGCAACAATTTTGTGTAAAATATGTAAAAACATGTATTTAATATACGTTTAGTTTTCTGTTTTAATAAGAGCGTTAGAAAATATGACACTATATATTTGCTTTATCCATATAAATATGGTTAATTATTTATAGGTTTTGGTAAATTAAATTTTGACAAATATTATTTGTAACTTAGATTTACAAATAATATACAGATACATGTAACCTAAAAATTAGGTTTATAGACTAGAGTCCTTTTTTGTGTTAACCGTATTTATCGGAGTGGTTCAAACCGCATTTGAAATGTCAATATAAATATGAGAGTTTGATAGAGATAGGTATTCAAATGTTTTTAAAATGCTTTAAACCGTATTAAAACAAAAAAACACTTAGATTGTATGAGCGCCAATGTATTCAAAATTATTCTTATGTTTTTTTTTTGCAGACTCTGGTTCAGATAAGCTACTACGGTCCATGATGCCAGCTCGAATTTCGGTCATAATTTTATTATACCGCAATTATTTTTACAGTAAAATAAATAGTCAAAGAATTAAATAAAATTTTTGGCATTTTATTTAATTTTTTGACTATTTTGCAACCGAAAACGATCCCTAACGTTTCTTTCAAAAATAAATATCAAGTTAGAATTATTTAACCAACTGAAAATAAGCAATTAGGCTCAACTTTAACATTTTAATAATAAGTATATGAAATATAAAGAATATAACATTTTTAACTCCCTAGATACTTTTTTATTTCCTGACAAAGTGTATTTTCTTGTTTCGAATTTCCAAAAATCTTTGCACTTTTTCTGTATAGATATGGTTTCCAAATAAACAACTCCCAGATCGGTCTGGTGTGTTCCAAAGTTACCACGACAACTACCCTAAGGGGTCGCGGCTAAAGTAATTGTCGTGGTAACCATGGAATACACCTGGTCGATCTGGGTGCTGTTTATAAGGAAACCATATGTGTACAGGGTATTCAGCTATATTTTGAACAAGTCAAAATGTTGTTTTTCTCGAAAACGCTTCACTTTATCGATATCGGACAAATGTACCTTTTTTAAGCTAAGGGTTTTAGCTATTTAAAAATGATATTCTTTATTAAACGGGGTGTAAAAATAATTAATACTATTGTGTAAGGTTTAGTCCGCCCCTGGCGAAATAAAGATGGCACATGTTTACATTTATACCATGTGATGTAAAAGTTATTTAAAAAACCAGTGGCGTCCTTTAAGTTCACATAATTCTGTAAAGAAGGACTTTGGGAAAATATTGTATATGAACTTGTCACATTATTTTTATATGGGCTATATAAATTCAAGAGACTGCCCACACATTTTTTAAGACCATGTATTTTATTATTAAAATTTAATTTTAATTCTAACTACAAATATTTTTTATTAGGGAGGCCATTTTAAACTCTTTCCCAGTTAGCCAAATGATCCCCAGCCCGACACTGTCCCCAGTTAAAGCCAAAAAGGGTGTTTAAAAATTTAAAGTTTTTTTTCTTTTAAAAACACTTTAAAGTAAAAAACGTGATTTTTTAAAAAGTATATATAAGTTAGAAATATTGACAAATTTGAAAAACCTTTACAGAAATATCTTAAATATTAGATTAAGGCGGTTAAGAAATAGTGGAAAAATGTCAAAAAGATCATTGCAATACTCCTGAATTTATGACGGCTAAGGACTTTTAAGTTCTGAGTAGTAAAAATTTTAGAATGAAACGTTCATAAGAGTCGTGAATACTTAATATTTGGTTATTTTTCTTCGATTAATCTCAAATTTTTACACAATATTTTTAAAATGTTTCACATTTACAAAATTATTTAAAATAAATCACAATATAGTTTCTATACCCCCTTTTTCCCCTTAAAATGCAGAGGTACCTATGTTTAGATTTAATGCAAATGTATAGTTTCAGTAAATTAATGTATTTTTACATAAAATGTGTTTTCTTTTTATGATTTAGGGCCTAAAAATAATATATTTTTACTCTAGTTCGTATTAGACTAATTTATATTTCGTTTTGACAAGAAAGTTTCATGTTTACCAAAACTATGTTTAAGTGGCTTTAGTAAACTTAACAAACTACGTCGCAGTTTAAAAAAAATTTAAAACCGGATTCGAATTTCCATACAACTAAAAAAAATGCACATCAAAATAAATAATGGACTGCAACAATTACAACGCCACAATAAACGCAATAAAGCTGACCATCCACATTTATGTTTTCAACATACATGTAATTTTCCGTTATAAATTACATTTTCGGGGCTATATGCAGGATCATACGAGTGGTGGACGCCGAAAGCCCGGCCTAATGACCGTATTATATTTTAATTTGCGGTTAAGTCTCTAATTTATGGCTGTGGTCAACAAAATTAATTTTTCGTTAGTGCAGAACTTTGCTGTTACAGGATTCTGGATTACGCTTGCTTTCGTGTCTAGCGGAAAATCTTTTAGTCTAGCCCAATAATCTTAAGCTGAGCTACCAGGATATTTTAATAAACAATAAAACAGTGCGTGTCTAAAGTAAAGGAGCTCACACACATGTACTTTTTGTGTTGTGCAAAATATAAAATGGCTTAATTCTGGTATTGCACAGTGTGAATATTGTTGCAAGTTTAAAAGTTTCGCCATTTTTAACACGCTTTTATTAGCTTGGGTTGTAACTATCTATCTATCTATCTATGTAACGGAATCTTTGAACCTAATTTTTACCAACTTCCAGCAATTCAATTTCTTTGAAACTTTGCACACGTATCAAGGACCGATGACAATGCAATAATTTAAAAACAGTATCCCGTTATCCTGATTAGGACCGCCAGGATAAATAAATTCCTTTACAGATCCTCTGTGTCTCTTGACAAAATGGCGAAGGAATTTTTAGTGAATAAACTGGAGCATTTATTTTTAAAAAACTAATTGATATATCGAACTAAAAAATGAAAAATAAATAATAGTTTAAAAAAACTAAAAAACACGCTTTTATATGCAACCGAACTAAAAATTAGAAAATAATTTTTCATTACAAAGAGTTTGTCACTTCAGAATAAAAGCGTGGGGTGCTTAATATATTAAATGTTATAATTATTCTATTTGCAAATATCTATGAGGGAAAAGTTATGAAAACATAGTAAAATGGGGTGCATTACTCTGAAGTGACAAACTATTTGTAATGAAAAATTATTTTCTAATTTTTAGTTCGGTTGCATATAAAAGCGTGTTTTTTAGTTTTTTAAACTATTATTTATTAAAATTTGCGTTCAAGAGAAAAAATTACCAAACTGCGCAATATCAAAATGTACCGACGTGTTGGTAAATATTGAGTGTCGCAATATTTGTCTTGTGCAGTTTAAAAAGGGTACAAAATAGTGGAGGTTATAATTTAGTTTACTGTTTACTAGTATTTAACTGAATAATGGCAGCTCAAAAAAATAAATGAAAGTTTAAGAAAAATTTGCATTTAATAAGCCTAATAGAAGCTAATCAGTCTCTATGGAATGTTAAATAGAGTGATTTTAAGAATAAACTAAAAAGAGAAAATGCAAGACATTGCTAGTATGTTTAAGAAGCTGCTTGTACTTTTTCATTATCATAATACATTATTTTTACTAAAATTTGCTAGCTTGCTTGCTTGCTTGTTTATGGCTTTTATGCTAGTGAATCGCCAGCTCTCTCCCTTCCGATCATATAAGCGGTAGCTTATAAGTTTTTCAGGACTTTTTCGTTGGAACTTCTGGATAGTCGAGCTTTGTAGCTCCCAGAAGTTCCTAGCACATGTCAATAACGAAGCTATGAAATGTATAAATTGCGGCCATCTGTCCCAAGAGCTGCTACTGGTATCGCGCATAACCGGTTTCTTTCAATACTGACGTCACCCGCAGCGCCCTCCTCCATTCTCCGCCATTGAAGAATACCTCGTGCAACGCCAAACAGAAAAACATCAGGTTATAGGAATCTTCACTCACAGCGCCTAGCTCCAGAAAAAAGATGCCTTTTCAATTTAGCAGTGAGTTTCCTATCTTCCTCGGGGCACCAGAACGTCTTCTATATCCTCCATGCACGAATCTACGTGAGAGCCCAGTATAAACTCCCTTTCAACATCTAATCACTACTGAGAACGAACGGAAACTGATTTTTACTAAAATTTATAATTTACTTCACCGGTACTATAAAACTAAGAGCCCACGCAACACAAGATCGTATTTGAAATTGGTAGAACGACCTTCGCAATAAAAGTGGCGTACTGTTTGAATAGCGTTGCAACTATCAAACTTATTTATGGAGATATTTTTAAAGATTTTTATTGGATGTGTAAATATAACATACAATTAATTATTGCGCTCTAAACAGTTGCGCCACAAAAGTGTACATGTATGCAAGTACCTTAAGGACATTACCTCCTATCTTTTAAATTGTTAGGTATTTTTTGATGAAAATTTCAGAACTTTAATAAGACAATAGAAACCGAATTGTAGGTAAGAAATGACAAATAAAATGTTAAACGACTACGACTTGGCCATCATTTTGGAAAAAATACCTTAACATACCAAACGGTGACTTAAAAAGTTACCTGAATACCTGATTTAGATGGCCATATTTCCGAAACTAATAAAGTTAGATGCACTTAAGGTGGTATTTTCTTAAAGCTTTTTAAAATAGGTTTTAATGGTAATATAATATACAGTGCTTGTCTAAATTCAGGACCCCTTTCTCCTAACTTTTAAATTTTTTGATATTTTTTATAAGAATTTAAGGACTTTGGTGCATAAACTAAATTTTGGACAGGAAATGACAAATATTAATGCCAAACTGACAGCTGGGCGCCATTTTGAAAAGAAACATTAAATGGAAAAGGGGGTCTTGTGGCACATCATTTTATAGCTCCTGACGGATACTTAATAACCCCAAAATATAAGGTCAATACTTCTTCTTGCTACAAAATGGCGGTACTTTGAAAATTACCTGAATACCTCATTTAGATTGCAGTTTTCTGAATCAAATAAAGTTGGATACACTTAATGTGGTATTTTCTTAAAGCTCTTTAAAGGATTTATATAATGGTATTATTGGTGGTACGATACAGGGCAGGAAAAAAATTATGAACTTATTAATGACGCATCCTGTATATTTTTATTATTACCAGTAAAAAGATATCTAAAATACCTTTAAGAAAATACAACATTAGATATATCTACCTTTATTAGTTTTGGAAATATGGCAATCCATCTTAAGTATTTTGTAATTTTCAAAGTGCTGCAATTTTGGGAGGTAAAGGTATTTACTTTTTATTCTGAGGTTATAAAGAACTTGCAGGAGCTTTAAAATGAGTGTGCCTCAAGAAACCCCTTTTATTTGGTTTTTCTCTTGAAAATGGCGCCAAGCAGTCAGTTTTACATTTATATCTGTCATTTCTTATCTAAAATTTGGTATATGTTATTTTACTAAGGTCCTTAAATTTTTATAAAAAGTACCAAACAGTTCAAAAGTTAGAAAGGAAGGTCCTGACGTTAGACAAGCACGGTTTAAAGTGAGTAATTAAAAAAATATATATTTTTTGTCCTGCCATGTATATTTTCACCATAATATCACCATTAAGAAGATCTTTAAATGAGCTTTAAGAAAATAGCACATATGTTAAGGTAGGTATATCTAACTTTATTAGTTTTGGAAATATGGCCATTAAAATCACTCATTTAGGTACCGCCGTTTTGTAGTAAGTCTAAATACTAACTTTATGCTTTTGAGTTATAAAGTGCTCGTCGGGAGTTTTAAAATCATGTGATCAAAATTTGGATTAGGTTGTCTTACTAGAATCATCAAATTTTATGAAAAATACTGAACAAGTCAAAAGTAGGTCCTGACTTTATACACGCACTGTATATTTGTCAATGGTTTTACCCCGTGTCCCAGAATATAAACATATCTTCATAAACACATAAAAATAATATGACAAGGTTCCATATGTTTTTTTCTTAAGCATCATTATTTTACAATAGAATAATAAAGTGTGAATATTTTAAAAACTATAAATTTCCTAAAAAAACATTTCTATACAAAAATTACTTTCTTTTTAAACACTTTATAGGGTAGGGTAATAAAATATAGGGTTTTCATTTGAAAAAGAAAATGATTTAAAGATTTTTGTTAATTTAATTTTTAACGATTATTTTTGACTACATTATCTTTTTTATTAAATGCTTTTGTTAAAAAAAATTGATCGTTAAGTAACGACTAGCAAACGTTATTTTTGACATAAAATTTAAAATATTTTAAAAACGCTTAAACATTGATACAGAACAATATACATAAAATATGTTAAGAATTTTATGCAAAATCCAAAAATAAATAGTATACCGGGTGTCCACGACATTACTGTTGTTTTCTTGAAAAGTGATGCATGATTTTGAAATTTTGATCGAGATGTCTGGTTGGATAGGATGAAAATTTCTAATGTTCAGATTTTATGTGGCTCATCCGGTTTAACCGGAAGTGCTCTCAATTTTGCTATTTCAAATGCAATACCCCATATATTTTTCTAAAAATTAATTTTACGGGCATTTCCAAAAAACAAATGTACCAAATGTAATATTTTTCTAAATTAGTTTTTGAGACAAAGAATGTAGACATTTTAAAATGTCATGTTAACCGCCATTTTTATCGATTTGGTAAAAAGCAAATATTAATAATAAAAAGAGCTATTGCAATTTTTTACACAAATCTAATTAACTTTATATCTTATTATCGCAAAAATCCAATTTTCAGTTTTACCGAAAGTGCCACAGAAATTGACTTTCGATAGTAAAGAACTTCAGTTATTTAAATGGAAACCACTACCTTAAGCCTTAAATTAAAACCTAACATTGATTTTTAATCTTTTTTGTTAATTATATCCTATCTCTAAACCTAGTAGTTTTTAAGTCATTGATAGTTAAACTTTAGAAAATAGACAGCCTAGCGTTTTACTATTATTATCTTACAGACTATAAGGTTTAAAGATAGGATATATTTAACAAAAAAGATTTAGAAATAGGTGCTAAGTTTAAAATTAATGTATAAGATAGTTGTTTTTCATTAAAAAAAAAACAAGTTCTTTACTGCAAAGAGTGAATTTCTGTGGCACTTTTATAGATACTTCCATGGCTTCTGCTCTGAAGAATTGTCCAGTATAGTTCCTCCACTTACGGTTCCCAACAGAGGAACTCGTGGCTCCGCGCGTATGCATCCCTATACGGTCCAACTGGACAGGCCCCGAACTTCCCACTTTGTTCGTTCTTTTATCCCTAGAGTTTCTAGAATGTGGAACCTGCTGCCCGCGGAGGTCTTTCCTTCCCCCCAAATCTTCAAGTATTTAAGTCCCGTGTCAACAAACTCCCTCTTACCTCGCTTAAGACACCCACGGTACTTTAGTATTTAGGCTTTTAGTTTTCGTGGTTTGTCCAAAGATAGAAACAAAAACGGAAATTGTATGTTTACAGTGATTCAGATATAGGGTTAATTAAATATGTGTAGAAAATTGCATAAGCTTTTTTCTATCATGATTGCTTTTTTAACAAATTGATAAAAATGGCGGTTAAAATGACATTTTTAAACGCTATTTTCTCAAAAACTAATATGAATAGGTATCACATGTGGTACAAGTATTTTCTTGAAATTTCCTGTAAAAATAATTTTAAATAATATATAGGGTGTTCCATTTAAAATCACCAGGTTGAGAGCATTTTCGGTTAAACCAGATATACCACATAAAATCTGAAAATTCAGAAATCTTCATCCCATCCAACCATAAATCCGACCAAAATTTTTAAATTGTGTAACACGTCTCAAGAAAATGACCGGCTAGTTAGTAATGTCGTGGGTACCCAGTAAAGGGTGTTCCTTTTAAAATGAGGAAGTTGACAATAACTTCTGGTACAACCGAAATTGCTGGAACTGTTAAAATATCATATTATGTTCAAATTTTATATCATCCACTGGCTTCATAATGTTTTTTATAAATTTTCAAAAACCTACTCGAGAAATCGATCGCTGAGGTATTTCGTGGGACACCCTGTATTTTTTTTAATCTCTTTGACATCTCACGAAGGCATATTCCTAAATACCAGAGTACCGTGGGTGTCGGGGTATTAGATGTTTAACCCATCGTTCCCTCTGTTCCGTCAACGTTGTCCAAGCACTGAAACATGCAGCTATGCGTTTCACAGCACCTTTAAGACAACGCGGTAGTGCCACCACGGTCGTTATTTTTAAATAACTACTACCTAAATATGTCTCCCTCGCTGGAAATCGAACCGGCGACCTCTGGCTTTGAAGATCAAAGCTCTGGCCACTGCGCCACAGGGGAGACTGTATATTTGTATATGTTATTTAAAATGGATTTTTTTGATGTAAGACTGGGATATTAAATAGCTCAGTACCGACACCAACTTAAATATCTTCTTCACATTAACCAAAAATATTTCCATGTCTTAAAAATTGCATATCCTATACGTATTTTAATTGTAAGCCCCTTTGGAATAAGTACTAAAATATTTTCGTTTTCTTGATTTAGTCCAAAAAAAAAATGCTGTTCTTCTTACAGGAAGTTATTTAATTTTAGTAAAAAACAATTGAAGCACTGTGTTCTTAGCCTAACTTTTTGGTTAATTTTACCTTTTGTTTTCTTATAATAACATTGTCACAACTTTTTACTACTAGACGTAAACCTTAACGCGTTCATTTGTTTATTTTTGTATGAAAGTTTTACGCCATAACCCGCTTTTACGAATCCATAAAATATATAAGACCCGGAATTTATGTTTCAATAAAGACAATCTGTAACATTTCAGTCACGTTGTAACGGCCGCGCTTCGCTATAAATAAATAAATAAATAAATATGTATTTTTAGAGGGTTGATTATTTAAGCAAGTGTGCATCTAAGTTAACACTCCTTAAAAATATTTAATACAATTTTGTTTCTTTTTTAATTCCATCGCTATAAGGCACGCCGTAACTTCCTAACAAATACTTAAAAGTAAGCAATTGTTTTTAAACGATATTGCTTACAAGGGATGAAAGACGTAAAGTTTGATATTTTATGAAGCATTTCATTTTTATCTTTTATATATCAGAATGAGCTAACTAAGTGTTAAAATAACAAAGTAGCCATTTATCGGAAAATCGGCCTTTTTGTGTTAGTGTTAATAAAATGTTACAAAAAAACTTTTAAAAATAAGGCTTTTGCAAGCACTAAATCTGAATATCTTTATTTTGTTTAAGAGTTATTCCAAATTAAAATGGGTCAAAATATAGTTAAACACCCTATATAATATAAAGCCACAATATCGTATTGTATATTAACAACCTTACCCTTGTTTCACACTAAGCCGGATTTACCGGACACAGTGATAAAAAATTATATAGAGCCTTGAAGTTTGCCAAATTTCCGGATTCTTAAAGCGTGAAAGGTCTCAAAAGACTCCATACACTAAGATAGCGTCGGTCCGCTGGCGTCGCCCGGTGCCCGGCCCCCGCTAATGTAAAAAGGCAGTAAGACAATTTAAACAGGCAAAGTTATTTTCGACAGGCTTTAAATCTTTTGGACCATAAATAAGATTAATAAATCATAAAAATGCTATTTTCAATTGCTGCATATAACCAGAAGGCAGTGTTTAACGCAATATTTTAAGTTTCAATGATTCTAAAGTATGTTTATGTAATATAAACTTTGGGATGTATGTACTTATGTTGCCAGAAAAAATCAAGTCGTAATGAGGCTTATGATTTTGTACAAAATTTTACCTTATACGTTTTAAGTTGGCTATACCGGGTGATGCATCGCCGGGCGGGACGTGGGAAATCCCATGTAATTTTTAATTGGGTCAATTATTGGCTCCCCTAATTATTTTAGAGAAAATTTGTATTACAAGTTTATTGAAGAGCATGCAAATCTACGTCCATAGCTAAAAACTTTAGATTTTTCCGTTAACCCGTTTGCTAGTTAGATGCAAATATATTTTTAAAAATTGTTACATTATTATCGCCTCATATTTATGAACAACAATAAAAATACCAGTTAGAGTGACATAACGTTTTCATTTTGATATACAAGGATACAAATTACTCTAATCTAGATAAGTTAAAAACTATTTCTGCAGAATGCAATAAAATTTCAATTTACCAGTTAGCCAATGTAAGAAGACAATTTTATGAACATCTGGGTTATTGTCTAGCAGTCAATGGAGGAATATTTGAAAATTTTCTTAAATCTTAAGTTGATTTCCAACATATTAATTATTGTTATAATATTATTGATTTATTGAAGCATGTAAATATTATAAATGTCTTAAGTTCTTCAAATTTGTTACTCTAGTTTAGTTTAACTTAACTTAATTTGTTTGTATAAATACAACTTTAATCTTTTCACTGTACGATTTTTTGATAATAGATAATAATAAAGCACTAAATTTCAAAATGACAACCTAATGTCACGCTAACTGGTATTTTTATTGTTATTCATAAGTATGAGGCGATAATAATGTAACAATTTTTAAAAATATATTAGCATCTAACTAGCAAATGGGTTAACCGAAAAATCTAAAGTTCTTACCATGTACGTAGATTTGCATGCTCTTCAATAAACTTTAATAAAAATTTTCTCCAAAATAATTAGGGGAGCCAATAATTGACCCCATTAAAAATTACATGGGATTTCCTATGTCCTGCCCGGCGATGCATCACCCGGTATATAGTTTTTCAATATTTGACAGGGTTTAATAATATATGACTAATATGCTAAAATTAAAGCAATTTTAAAAAAGAATATGAATAATTAAACGTGAACAGTGAAAGTTTAGTTCAAACTGTCGATATAGTAATGACTCAAAAGAATTTTGACCATTAAAAAAAAACTAATTAAAGAAAACTTGCGTAAAACAAATAGGAAAATACAGCGCGATTTTCCATTGACAAAAAGATTAAAATAAATGCTAGTTTAACTACTGTATCAAACTAAATATTTAAATTATCCTGACATTGTTATAATTTAAGATTTAAAATGAGTTAGAGACTTCTCATCCCCTTTAAACTAATAATTTACCAAACAAACCTTGTAGCGATCCTAGAACTATTATTGATCTATACCTATAATTCATGCAATATTATTGTAATCAGGTAATTTATGTATATTGTTGTTTATTACTAAATTCAATAATAGTACTAAATCTTGTATGTTGCATTTTATGTTACATAATATTTTTTGAAATGTTTGTTTGTTTTATAGTTAAATTAAGGTAATATAATTAATACTATTTATTTTTATGTTTTGTTATTCGGACTTGGGTTCTCTTCTGATCACAGGATATGCAAATCTTTCACACTCTCTCAGACTGTAAAAATCAACAGTCACCAACGGACTAAGGCTCAAAACAGACCGAGCAATTTTAGCCGAGTCGCCGATGAACGCGGCGACTACATGACATTCTGTTGGTTGGAGAAATACAATCCGTCTTCAAAAGATGTTACGCTGGTAACGATGGCGTCCTTTTGGTTGGTAAGATGCATCACTACCTTTCTAGTTCAAAGCATTAAGTTGTTGAGTATAGTGTTTGCCTTCTACATCGAACGTGAAGACTTCTTTTATGGTATTAGTATAAAGCCGGCTACAGACGACATGCCTTAGCAAATGTCCGCTCGTTCAAACGTTCTTGCATTGTGTGTATGCAAAACATAATGCAACGTTAGGATACGGGAATGTATGAACGAGCGGACATTTGCCAAGCCTTGCAGTGGCACATTAAGACATGTTGCCGCCCTAGGCCCGATTTAATTTACCGCCCTTTTTGAAAAAATTAATTTTATTTATTTTTATTCAGTATTTGTTTGACTTTTATCGTCTAAAATTAAGTAAGTTTCCTCTAAAGTCTGCCGCCCTTAGGCAGCGGCCTATATGGTCTATTGACAAATCCAGCACTGAAGCCTTGGCATGTCGTCTGTAGCCCGCTTAATGCAAAACAGATGATGCGGTTGGCGCCACTTGCAATTTTGCACTTATGGTAGGCTTAAAACACACAGAGCGGTTTTTCCAAGAGAGAGACTTCTTTATGCTATTAACCTAACAATCTCAACGACCCGTGTTTTTCACCGCTTCGTCGCTGACCTGGCAAAAACTGCTTCACCTGTTTTCAGCGATAATAGTAGGTATAATGCAAATCAGACGATACTAGTAATCGCGTTGACGGATCGTGTTATGCATTTTACTAGACTCAAAACAGAAGAAGAAGTTTTCATCGAGTCGGCAGCCGAGGTAGCGACGAACGCGGCGACTCCTTTATGGTATTTGTTATTGCAAGACAGATGATGCGGTTGACGCGGTACCGCGCTGTTAGCAATCGCGCTAACGCATCGTCTGTTTTGCATTATGCTATTTTGCCTTCCAACGAAAAACAACGTATGTAAATAGGCTTATAATATACACATACAGTGTTTTTTAAAGAAATTCGCTCCGTCTGTTTTAAGCCTAGGAAGATCAACATCAACGTGATAAACAGGCATCATCACATTTGGTTAAATCCACTGATAAAATTAGGAGACAGAGCGCAAAACACTAAAACAGGGTCGGTAAGGATATAATGGGATTAATCTGTAGAACTCTCTGAGTAGTAGATATATAATTTAAATAATATATTATTTTTCCTTTTTTTTTAACAAGAGTGGTTCTTGGAGGACATAGGTTTAGACTGTTACATTCGAGGCCCATTAACATCTAGGAAACGGTAGAAGATAAAGAGATGTGCTAAACTAGAGCAAATTGCGCATTTCTAAACAATATTTCTTTAAAAATATATATATAAATGTACAGCCGTTGCGGCAGTATTAAAACAAAATTGTAAAACATTTTTTCTCTCTGAGTTTATTTAAAAATCTTTTTTAATAAATATTACATTATCATTTAATTCAATATTTTTTAAATAACATTATTTAAATGATTATTTTATGTCATACCGCAATAAGGATTCTTCTTTCAATAAGCGCGGTGTAGTGTCCGTCGCCTACCATAATTTTCTAATACAAATAGCTGGTTTGAATCTCGGCCTTACGCCATTGGATGAAATTTAAAAAAATGTGCATAAGAAAATGCTTGTTACTGTATATTGGTATAACAGATATTATAATTTTTGTCACCTTATCACCCTAAGAATTAGAACAAGTTGGACAAAATTTTCTTAAATCCTTTTTAGCCTTGTTTAGTCATTGTACCGAGATTTTAAAAAGTAAATACAATAGCATTAAATTGCCTGTTTTAATTTAAGAAAATTTAAATACATTTAAATTGAAAAATTATCCGCTATGCTTAATATCTGGGAAAACAGACCATTCAAAATGAATAACGGAAAAAATGAAATATTTTTAGCAAATATTATTCGGTTCAAATGCACATACATGTTTAAAATTAGCTTGTTATACCACATACCAAAACCTTGAACACATAAAATAGTTGGAAATTATTAGACTTATGTTTATGGTTTTTAGGTAATACATCTTTCACTTGCAAATGGGTTTTGTTTGTTTGCTCTACCTAAATTTCGTTACCCAGAGTTATAGCATGTGCTTCCGGCGAAGTAAAGAAAATCTAAAAATATGTTTACCTAAACCGAACAGCAATTGAGATTTTATGGTTTTAATATGTTTCCAAATAAGTATGGGGCAGGTATAGATGGGTTCACATTTATTTCATTCTGAAAGCAATACCGCCAAGTAGACAAAAAATGATAAAGTAAACACACGTTTTCAAAGGCACATAGCGCTGACAGAGCCTGATTTCATATATTTTCAGATAAATAAAAAAAAACACTGCTAAAACACGTATCACGTACTTAAAAACATCCTCTTATTTCGCCTCTGTCTTGCCATAAAACCGGTGGCACGTGGCGTGGAACTAGAAACTCGTCGGGTTAAATATTTTTTGCTGCAATAAATAATTGTTCACTAAAGGGTTTATTTACTTTTTCATGTTTTGTGTACTTGCGGTATTACTTATAGAATTAATTAAATGTGGACCTATATATTTATATATAGATATATATATATATATATATATATATATATATATATATATATATATATATATATATATATATATATATATATATATATATATATATATATATATATATATATATTATAAATACAATTCCAAATACATTTTAAATACAAGAAATGTGACTGGTCGGTTTCAAACTGTTAATATGATTTAGATAAAATTATGTCCGAAAATGTTTTCAATATACAGGGTGTTAAAGTTTTAAGAAAAAATTACATTTTTGTCATAACTTTCCTATCACCCAGATATTATAACAAACTTTGGTACGCTTCTTTTAACTATAACATTACATGTTTTGCTGTAAAATTTAAAAAAAAATAGTGGCATTCAAACAGGATTTGCATTGAATTAATTTAAGAAAAAATAGTAGGCTACGGCTTTTTCTTTGAATCAAAATTATTGTTGAATTAATTATTTAAATTGAAGTTAATTTGGATCGCCTGGTATTTTTTAGGCACAGCAAACGGTTTTCATTTAAAAAAATATAAGCCATTTTGATGCTCGGCAAAATCGCTAAAATTTGGTATGGTGTTTTGTAAGTAATTTTTGTTCTGTCCAATTTGTATTCAAAAAGGTCAAAAACTTACATTACTACAATTTAAACTTGATAAAAAAATAATAGGTAGCTATAATAAAAAAAATCAAAAACAAGTTTTACATACAAAACACCATATCAGATTTTAGCTGTTTTGACATGCATCGAATTGGCTTTTATTTCTTAAACGAAAACCGTTCGTCGTAAAAAGAACTAAAAAAGCAGTAGCGTACTATATTGTTTAAAAAAATCCATACAAATCTTGTTCGAACGCAACTGTAACTTTTACAACAAAACATGTAACGTAATGATCAAAAAAAGTACCAACTTTTGTGAAATCTCTGGAGTGGTAACAAAGTTGTGATAAAAAGGCATTTTTTCCTTAAAATTTTATCACTCTATGTCTTAGAAACGAAGCATTTTCGGACATATTTTTATCTGAAAATGTCTTATTTTTTTGCATTCTCTACAAAGTTAAAAGAAAAATATTAACCTAAAAATAACCCGGTATACCACAAATCAACGGCAATATTGACAGTTTTCTGCAATTTATTAAAAATTGGTAAAAGTATAGTGGTAAACTTTATGGCCGGCCTAGATTACCACTTTTTTAGGATAATAGCTAAAAAACCTTAGAAAACTAATAAAGAAATATTGAACTCTATGATTCACATGCACCTGTCTAATATTCGTATTTTTTTATACAAGGTGTTGACAATTACCGAATCTTTAGGACTAATTCTGCACTAAAAAATATGAACAAACTTCATATCAAACTTTCTCCTAAACGTCTTAGTTTTCGAACTACAGGGTGGTACAAATTTTAAACAATTATTGTTTTTATAATATCTTTTTACTAGTTAAGACATTTTTAAAAAATTGGGTCGCCTTTATGCACCAAAACATATTTTTGGTATCACAAAAAAAATATTACCAGTGTAGTCCATAAGGAGCTTAAGGTAAATATTTTTTTAAGAAAAAATGGTACGCCACTGCATTTTTCTTAAATACAAATTATTTTTAAAATTTCCATTAAGTTTACCACAAATTTAATCTCGTGTTTTTTTTGTATTTGATGCACGGTTTTCGCATAAATAAATATAAACCATTTCTCGGTATGGTAAAATCCCCATCGAATTAAAGAATTAAACATTAAAGGCAATTTTTTACTGTAAAATTTAATATTATTCATACAAAATGAAGGAGCCGAGTAATGGTGTTAATTTGTTTACGCGAAATCCGTGCATCAAATTAAAAAAAAAAGACAAAAGATCAAATTTCTTTTAAATCTAATAAGAATTTTAAAAATTTATTTTGTTTTCGAAAAATGCAGTGGCGTACCATGTTTTTCTTAAAAAATATTTACCTTAAACCCCTTATGGACGATACTGGTAATAAATTTTTTTTTCCGGTATGCCAAAAAATGTGTTTTGGTGCATGGAAGGCGATCCCAAATTTTGAAAAAATATTTTAATTGGTATAAAAGTTACTATAAAAAAGCAATAATTTATTTAAATTTTTAACACCCTGTAGTTCTAAAACTAAGACGTTTAGAAAAATTTTTTAAATGAAGTTTTGTTAACTTTATTAGTGTAGAATTAGCCCTTAAAGTTTGTCGGCTAAGTTGTGAAACACCCTGTATTTGTGACAGCGAACAAGGGCTTATGCCTAAATACCAGAGTACCGTGAATGATAAATTATTAGATGTTAAACCAATCTTTTTCCTGTTCTGTCAATGTTGTCTAAGCACTGAAACATGCAGCTTTTGTGTTTCACAGCATATTTTAAACAACGCCATAGTGCTACCATGGTTGTTATTTTTAAATAACTACTTCCCAAACATGTCTTCCCAGCTGGAGATCAAACACGAGCCTGCTGGGTTATAGATCAAAGACTATGTTCACTGCGCCACTGCACTGGAAGACAGACATACAAAAGCTTTTAAGTTGTTTTGCATTAGCGCAGATTAAGTATGATATGCCGTCAATATTAGGTTAAACAATAATTTTTGAATCTTTTTGATTCCCCACGAGGGCTTTATAAGTAGCATCCTTTGGTTAACACCTAAAAATTAACATCAGATATAAATAGCTCATGTCGGAAAATCCCTAGATACCAAGTCTTATCACAATATAGAAAAACATATCAAATATTAGCACAAAAACATCAAAAAATATTTTTTAACTTAAACAGCCTGTATCATAATATCAACTTTTGTCCTAAGGTAAGTTTAGAAATCGCAATATTTCAACGTCGCAATTCTCCGGTTGAATTTTGGACTAATACTTAGGGTTCACCCGGTATAATTAAGAATCCAATGATAATGTACCTTTTGTAATAAAAGCTACTCCGACTTGATAAAAAACTGGACCATGGAGAACAGAGAAAAGCCTGCTGCATATTTATTTCCATCTTATGCCTTTCATCCCGCTTTTTCTATTATTATTCCGAAAGCATCCATTGAAAATGAAAACCTGATTACATGGCTCGGAAGTACGATAAATTTCATCATCCTTTGTTTCGTACAATTATTACAGTACGAAATTTATATTTGTGGAAGATTATTAATGGCGCACCGACCAACGAATGCGCTCTGGACTATCTAAAGCGAAAGAGTTATTAAGATAAAACAGTGTAATTTAAATAAATGCCGGGGCTAATTGTAAAAAATAGTTTTTGTTTTCATTTTATCTGCGCATTCTTTGTATCATTTTTCATTTTGGGTTAAAATTCAAAAGCGCAAAAAAGTTTTCAAGGACTAAAAGTTTTGAAGTTTTTAATTACATTGCTTCAAAACTTTAAAGCCACTGTGCATTTTATACACTAAAGTGTGTTAAATTTTCCAATGTGAATATTTTCTAAGAGGCATTAAATCGCAAAATCAGATTGATTTAAGGCTTTTAAAGAATGTGAAAATTATGATAAGAAAAAACTTATTATTATTAATGGCGCACCAAACAACGAATGCGGACTATTTAAAGCGAAAGAGTTAAGTGTAATTTAAATAATTGCCGGGACTAATTCTCAAAAATATTTTTCGTTTGCATTTTATCTGCGCATACTTTCAATAATTTTTCATTTTTGGTTAAAATTCAAAAGCGCAAAAAAATGTTTCGAAGTTTTTAAATACATTGCTTTTAAACTTAAGAGCCACTGCGCATTTTATACACTAAAATAATTTAAACCTGGAAATTCTATATCATTATTTTTGTAATGTACGTCTGTTTTTACTGGTTGGCGAATGTTTCGACGATTTGAAATAATTTTTTCCGTAAGAGTAATTGAATCCACTTAGTTTTTTTAACGTTTTTTTTCTCTTTTTTTATTTGTAATGTCCTTTTCAAATCTTTGTCCAATTCATTTTCTGATTTACTCTCCTGGTCGCTTGGAATATATTCACCATCTGAGGCAACGTTGGTATCGCTAAAAATAATTATTCATTTTGCCCATTTTATCCATATCTCTTAGTCTTCTAATTTTATTCTCTTTAAAGGGCCAAACTTTCAATTTAAATTTATTTTTAATTTAAAAATACAAAATAAAAATGAGGCTCAATAAAAACAAAATAAATACCATAATTACAGACCTGACATTTTTTTGACTCCTTCGAAAATTCGCAATTTAATTGCAAATCCAGAAAGACGGATATTTTTCTTGTTTAGTAAAATTCTTATTTGTACAACTTATAAAATTTTACCTGACCTCACCTGTTTTATTGTGGTTTGGTCACCTACACAAAATGTATAATTATTTCTTCTTGGGGCGCATTCAGATTCGACAATTTTGAGGTAAACTTTACCTATTCTGTGACCTTGGCAATCGAATTTGTTCCTTATGTTTAGTTTTCATAAGGTCTTGCTTATTGCGCATGTCTTTATCGGGCCTTTACTGGGCGTCGATTCTTAATGCGCCCTTGTTTGGGACCCTAAAGTTGTGCATATAATTTATTAAATATAGACAGACATTCAACTCTAACTTTATACGAGCGCTGTTATACGCATTAGTCAAATGCGAATTTAAATAAAACCCATATGTTAAGACTTTTTAATCACTATTAGTCTTATTGCAATAAACAGTAGTTCTGCTGTTATTACAGAGTATAGGTTGGGGTTCATGGTTATTTCTGGTTAGTTAATTTTTCTTTATTTTTATAATTAAATCCAAGACTAATACACACTTTAAAAATCCACTTAAAAATTATATGCCTACCTTTATAGTACCAAACAAAAAGAAATAAATATGCATTTTTGTCGAGGTGACCAAACCCGAAAAAAATGTCAGGTCAAGTAGAATTTTATTATGTGCTCAAAAAAAGTTCCCAAACCAGCATAAACCCAATAAAAGATACTGAGCCCATTAGTTCAGCAGATGACTCTTTGTGCGACCTTCGAACAGTGTGGATGTCTCGTAGTAAATTACAGATTTTTTCCGGTGTGGCGGTTAGAGAAACTGTACGGGCGTTTTTACTTTTGGGGATCTAGTAACGATTCGAGCTAAATTGACGGCATATTTCTTTTGGAGCTAAGCGCTGTTAGCGAACATTCCTATAAGCTGATGGTATCCTGCTTGGTAGGGAACATAAGGTATTTCTCAAATGGTGGGAAATAGATGGGCGTGCCATGAGAGCTGTCAGTAGTGACAGTAAAGGTTATACCTAACACCAGTAGCAGTTCTTGGTTTGACAGCTGTCAATTTATGCATTTCATCAATTTTTAGATTTTTTTTCTTTTTTAGAATTTCTGGGAGCCACGAGCTCGATTATCCAGATTTTTGCCGACAAAGCCCTAGAAAGCATAGTCCGGCAGGGGAGAGCTGGCGAATTGGACCAGAAGGGACGAAAGCCAAGAACAAAATATAGAATAGTCTGTGGTTACGGGTCAAAACTTCAGAGCAATGGAACATTTTATAAACTGTTAGGTGTTTAATTTTTTAATGTAAATATTTTATGAAGGGATATATTTTACAGAATAAGATTTAATTAGGGTTTCAAAGAATTGAAACAAATTATAATTAACAACCTCTTTTCAGAACTGGTAATGGCGTATTTAAAAAAAAGTTCTTGTTTTAAAATCTTTATTATCTGTGCAGGCGGTTTTTGGAACCTCCCAAGAAACAATAATTATATTAAACCAAATAAGGCTTTTCGCCATCTGCATGTCTGGCTAGCTCGATACGTTCAAATTTACTTTTACTGTGTTGCATTGTTGTTGCTTTAAACCGTTATTGGCAGACAATTCTCTGAGTAAAAGTATATATATTTACTAGCTGACCCGGCAAACGTTTTTTGCCATATAAATAATTTGATAAATAGATGTTGGCCGATTCTCAGACCTACTCAATATGCTCACAAAATTTCATGAGAATCGGTCAAGCCGTTTCGAAGGAGTACGGGAACGAACATTGTGACACGAGAATTTTATATATAAGATATTCAAAAACTGCCAACTAGTTACAGTAATGAAAATCTGTATTTGAAATAAACGCCTACCATTAACATTTTTTTTTTTGTAAAATTCCAAAAACTGACTAATATAATAGTATTGGTCAGTTAAAGTAAATACGCCTTCATTAACATCAATACATTTATCGTAAAAAAAAATAACTGCAACAAACGAGCAAACGTTAAAATAAAGAAATATTTTAGGCTTGGCCGTTAGATAAATAAAGATAGATGAACATGCATCGCATGTGAATACCTCCTTTAAAAAAGATAAATAGTTTAAATTCTTTTTGTAAATTTTACGTTTTCCTGGGGAATTACTTGTAAAAATTTTCACTGAATCATTGTCTATTTTCATGCTGGAAAATCTATCACGCTACGGGATGTCCTTGAAATGCATTAATATGTAAGAAAAAAATATAATTTGGTTTTGTTAGTCTAGCTGTTTGGATGGACGTTTAAAATAAATAAAAGAATAGTATTGTAATTCTACAATACAGGATGTTTAAGAACTATAGGATCAAATTTCCAGGGGTTATTCAGTGCAACAGTAGAAAACATTTGAGCATAGGGACCCATGTCCGGAGAAGTGTCACTACGGCACTCCGGCCTAAGAATCGTTAAAATTTAGAAAGACGGTAATTTGCGTAAATTGAATTCAATGCAATAAATTTTTGGGTTTTTACATTATATCATTACAACAAAATTTATGAATAAAAAAACTAAATAAAATTATTAATTAAAAAAATTATTAAAATAAAAAATAAAATAATAACATTTTTAAACATTAACATTGATATTTTAAACAATTGTTGTGATGATATCATTATACAAAGGCAAAAATTAAATGCATTAAATCCTATTTATGCAACTCCATCTTTATAAATTTTAAATTGTCCTTTTACGGTGATAGAATATTAGAATCATTAAATATGTGTAAAAAATCGCATTCTTATCTTTCCTACGATTATTTGTTTTAACAAATCGATAAAAATGGTTAAACATCACAGTTTAAAACGCCATTTTTTCAAAAACTAATTAAGATAGGTATAACCTGTGGTACATGTATTTGCTGATAAATTTCTGTAAAATTGAATTTTAGGAAAACATATATAAGGTGTATGCTATTTAAAATAGCACAGTTGAGCGCACTTTTGGTTAACCCACATAAATTTTAGAAATTTGCATCCTGTCCAATCTATATCCGACCAAAATTTTAAAATCGTGTAACACTTCTCAAGAAAATGACAGGCTTGCTAGTAATTTCGTGGGCACCCGGTATAAAAACAAGTAAATTTTTTGAATTTGTTTTTAAAAGTCAATGCAAAACACGGACGCACGCACACACTAGGCATTCGGTCGTACATTAAATGTGGTTTTACCACAAATTTTGTGCGGGCTAAACTTCCATGCGATCCAATAGTATCGTTCAACTTATTGAACGACAACGCAACTTGTTGAACCAGTTGCTTGGTGTCAGGTCCTTTTAAATCTATGCCTGAAACCCTTAGAAGATAGGGTCAATTTGTTTTGTTTTTAATTTCTGCAATGAACATACCGAGCCCAAGTAAACTTAAAATTTACATTATTTTAGCTGCTATAATATGGTATCTGATTAATATTATTTCAATTTTCTTCAAACAACATTTAAACGTGGTTTTAAGTGATGATCTAGTCTTTGCACTTAAGAAATATTGTCTGTTAAAATAATGCTTCTTAAACTTAAAACAAACTTTTTAAACCTTGCACCACAAATGTGTGTCTAAAAAGTGCGAAATCATTGCTCCCACAATTTGGTAAAAACAATTTTTTCAAATTTTATCACCTTGTATCTCAAAGGATAGGATATTTAAAACATAGGTTTTTTTTCATCTTATTCCAAAACACTCTCTATAGCTTAGAGCTGACCATACAGGAAGTTTTTTTTATATGAATATCTAATAAACGGCTCCTTAAATCAACTTTTATAAAGTATACCTTTTTTATGTAAAATGTATAGAAGAATAAGAATTTGTATGTAACAGTTACATACAGGGTGACTTAAAAAATTTACTTGGTTTTAAATTTGTGTAAGATGTCGCAGGTGACGTCCTATAGTGTTGACAATAAAGTTAATAGCGTATTCTTTCTTTTCACCTTTTAAAACCCCATTTAGCTAAATATTGTGACAATACACCTATTATTAACAAAATTATTATTACAAAACTAAAACAAATATTTAACACTCTGTATATTCGAAATTATCCACTTTTGAACGTAAGTTAGTAAGTTATTTTAGCCTCAGGAATTTGTGGTAGCCTTTTTTTTGCACCTTTTAAAACACCATGTATACGCAAATATACTTACAATTTCAGCTGCATAATAGTTAGGGATCCCTGGACCATTTTTTAAAATCATTACTAATAAGCTAATTTTTTGGTAGTAGCTTCATTTTTCCGAGACGCCCAACTTTTTTCCTTACAACAATTTTTGTTGGCGGTAGCTTACAAAGGAGCAGGAATTAAATGTCTTGATTTGACAGAATATCAAAAATTTATTAGAGACAGGGATATTTTTTTGTTAATTTTCAAGATAATTATCTAAATAAACCGAAAACATATTTGTCCTGAAAAATGTAAGGTTTTATCAAGGAGCCTCCTACCAACAACATGTCTGTATGGTTAACGATGTCGTAAGAAATAACTACCAACCAGCTGATTTTTTCTTCGATGATTAAATAGTATTTATATAATTTAACACCCACATTTTCCTACAAATTACAATGTAGGTCATCCTGGTTTTTTGATATTTATCAAATCAACATATTTAATCTCTGCTAACCCTGTATGTATTGTAAGGAAAAATGTTGGTCGCCTCGTCAAAATGAAGCTAACTTACAAAAATTAGCTTGTTTGTAATGACTTGAAGAAATGGTCGAGGGATCCCTAACTATAAGTTTAAAACAGTTAAAAAATTGGTAAGTAAGCTGCAATAGGACTAATAATTTTTTACTCAACTGAAAATACATAAACTTGCAAAATATTACTTAAATAATGTCTTTCTAGATATCAGTACTTTTTAATAAGTACTATCGATTTAGTAAAACAAGCATTATTTATCTGTTAGCAAGATAAAACCTAATTAAAGCTTTTATAGAATAAACACGGAATTTTTATCTTATCTCCCTAAAAATTATAATTTATGTACATTACGATTATAGATATTATGTATGCCGTCTGTTATTATAAAAATCATTTTTTGTAACTTTTTATGATTCTTTTAATGGTTTTATATATTTTATTTTATTTAACCCTAAACTTTTAGAAAATTACTTAACTGGCTATTATAACATTTTGACCTATTCTTCCTTGATCTTTCCGGCATTTTTTTTAAAGAAATTAATTCAAAATAAAGTAGTAATTGTAATTTTTTTCTATATAGCAAATATTGTTGTGAATTTGGCAATTGGTATAAGACTAAAATCAAAAGCATTTAAAATTATTTATTATCTTAAAACTCAATATTTTTTTCTTGAATTAGCTAGTTTAATTTCTTACAAAAAAACAATTATAAAAATGTTAAAGCTGGTTTACCATTTTTAAGGCTTTCTGTGATAATACAATATTTTCTATTTAAATGCTCGACTTTAAAAAAAATGCATCCAATAATTTAAGCTAATTATTTTTTGCCAGAAAAACAATACTAACCAATGCTGCTGCGTCGTAGTAAGCCAGAAGTTCAGGATAAACCAATAAATCATAATCCATATTAGGATACGATAGAAGTTGATATCCTAGATCCAGGGTGAAAAATCTTCAAAACAAAAAACAAAAATTCACAAAATGTATTCACTCGTCTTACAACGCGGATCTAGTCTCTACAAACTTTTTTATTAACACAAGAAAATATCACAGGAACAACACTTCAACACGCACAAAACACCTGAAGTTATTTAATGTTTTCAATTAGATTAGAAATTAATCCAGACAGCAAGGCAATGTGGGGCCCAACTGGTAAATTGGAATAGTTTTTTAGTCAGGCGGACATGTTTGTTTATATTATCGCATGCCTGCCGGTTGAAATAAAGCATAACCCAAGTTCGTTACGCGCGCGGGGCAATTTTTCAGGCGTTTTCAGGCGCTGAAAAATACGGGAACGCTGAAAGGTTGGTCCCGATCCGACCGATTAACTGTTGCTCGCGTATTGGCAGGATTTGAAACATGTACTTGCCTTCGGTGGCTTTATAGTCCAAGCAAAAGTGTTTAAACTATTGATTTTTAAAATTATGTAGAATAGGTACCTCAAAAGAAAAATAAAAAAGTATTCTTTTACTTCCGTTTTTGGTCCTGGTATTCTAAGTTAAGAAAAAAGTAACACATTAAAAAAAGTTATTTTTTATAATTTACCCATTTATTTTATTTTAATTATTTTACAATGACGACTTTATGCTGGGAAATGCCAGTTAAATAAATTACTTAAAATAAAAGTTGAATTTATTAAAATAAATATATATTTTATATTGCTTTCGCGAATTCGTTAATTGAATGCTTGTTTGGTGGTGTAAACTCAACGAACAACAAGCGGCAATTTCAGGCTTTTTAGAGGGTTAAGTTTTAACTTGTACTTACACTCGGTAACACAAGATGTTGTTATCCCTCAATTTTTTTCGTAGTTTTATTATAATCTTTTAAAATATTTGCAATACATTATAATCGCAAATTGTCATGTTTAACCAGAAGTACCGTTAACAAATAGTACCCGCTTTTTTAAGCATAAAATTAAAAACCTTTGGTTGTTTTTTAATATTCTACGTATTCCTTATCCGATTTAAATAAAATATAAAAATGCACAGAAACCAGCGGCGCATATTATTTTTGTCAAAAATATTCATTCTGGTGCCGCTCCAGACGCCACTGGACATATTAAATATGTAAATTTTAATTAAAATAAATAAAGAAATATTTAATAAAAACTCACTTTTTTATAGAGGTTTAATACCCGGCATCTAGAAAATATTGCATCTCCGTGTTTAAAGAAACTTTTTCTTTTTATTAAAGTGGCTTATGTATATGCTCCTAATTGTTTTTAACTGCAATTAGGAAACACTGTATACTTGTTTTTATTCATTGAACACATATCTTTTAAACATGAATGACGCGATCCCTTTGATTCGCATCAAAAAACCGACACCGCAATAAGAACAGACGAATATTCGTAGAAAGTAACGAATACATCCGAACAAGTGGTTTACACACAGAAATGTACCTATTCGTCTGTAATAATAAAAAATGTAGTGTTTAAATTGTCAAAATTTCTTGTTATTTAGAAGAAAAAAACAGCGATAATCGTAAAAAACATTTTTGTTTTAACTTTTGCACAATGGGCATAACTAATAGTCTAGTGAATGGCATACCGTCAGTATATTATAACCATAACTCATATATTGCTCAATGACTCTCCTATACCTACCTTACATGAGACGGGGCTTCACTAAACCGAGCAAAGGTAGCTATGACGTCACTCAGGTAAGACAGGTACCTAAATTTGACCAAGTTCGGCAGTATTTTACCAAAGCTGCCATTCGGACATATTAAAAATATGTATATTAAATGCGACCAAAAAAATAATAATGCAGACGATTACCTGGTCGTAATTTTCTAGCGGACTTTTAGTTTTCAAAAAGTCTACCACGAAATTACAACCGGCTAAATCGTCTTTCAATATATTTTTTTTCTTGATGCATTAAATATAATTTGTTTTAATATGTCTGAACGCCAGCTTTGGTAAAATACTGCTGAACTTGGTTACATTTAGGTAGGTACCTTAACTAAGTGACGTTATAGCTACCCTCGCGCGGCTAAGTAAAATCCCATCTCATGTAAACTAGGTATAGAAGAGTCATTGAGCAAAATATGAGCTCTGGTAAAATACTGACGGTCTGCCATCCACTAGCTCTTAGACCACAAAGGCATTTTTAAAAATTGATCTAATGGGTTGGTGTAGATCCAATTTAGCTTTTTTAAGATTTACCGGGATTTTTGTATGTGCAAATTATCATTATATTGTTTTTTCATACTCTTTTTTTCTTTTCATAAACATGACAAATTATTGAGCCCTAAAAAAACAGCTGTTTGGGTCCCCAACCAACCAATCCAAGATACATTTGTGAAATGCCATAAATATCCTGGACTACTCTTAAGTTGCTATTCTTTTCTCACGTATATAGGCAATTAAAGTTTATTTTAGAGCGTGAAATGCGAAGTAATGCAAATGTTTACTTTACAATCGAAAAAGTTATTTACTTCATGTTTCCTAGCGATAGAAATATAGCTTTAGCAAGGGCCAGTGACCACCATAGAAATAAGATAGGCCAGTTACCCATTTTCTTGCTATTGTTTAAAATAAGGTTACTGTTTTCTACTGCTATTTAAAATAAATTTTTGATTAATCCTGAAAATAAAACTATCATATTTTTGGTCAAAATTTAAACTTCCGTTATAGTCAGTAATGACTAGGGATGTAAAGGTAATATTACCGAGGTTATTTTACTAGTAATTTTGTTAATATTACGTAATATTACCGCAAGATTGGTAACATTAAAATTATGGTTTTATTTTGATCTATACTCTAACTAAATCAGCACGGCAATAATTTAACTAAAGCTAAAAATTTAATTGCAATGGACTTCAAGGCGTCATCCAAAATATTCTTTACAAGTAGACTCCCACAGTACAAAATTAGAGGTGCTAATATTTTTGCTGAGGAAATTTGTCATTTCTAGCGTAAAATCTACCTGGGCCTGTTTGGTGGTCAGGAATTTGCTCCAGTTCTAAAATTAGTAGATTGACTGTAGATATTTTAAATTTACCATCGTCAACAGTCGCAACCAAAAGAACGTTTAGAACTTATGGATTTATTTATCGGCAAAGAAAAGACAGACCTACCAAGGAAAAGGCCGGAAAATTAAATTATGTTGCCTATTATAATAGTCCCTGGGCCATCAATGAAGTGGACTATGTTAACAACACATTTAAAACCTATCTAGGGGGTTTCTTTTGACGAGTCAATTTCGAGATTACCAACTTGTGTAGGCGATATTTTTTCGATAAAAATCACAAAAACCTAAAACTTTGACCTCGAACCTTGAATAAGTGTCAAACCACACATGGGATCGATGGGAACTTTTGGCACTTTATTGGTAACGGTAAATTCAAGGTCTCTTAAAAAAATTGGGTTTGTCAATAATTGCGTTATTTGATTCATACTTTTACGCTTAAATTGACCGGATAACTTGTCGGACCGTCCATATTTTTGTCGGACATAGACATACATAATTTCAGAAAAAATGAAACACGGGGTACTCTTGTCCGACAAGTTATAGTCACGAAACTATAAGGCTTAAAATTGACATCTTTGGGATCTCAGACTGGACAAACGCGTCACTTTTTTGTCAGACAAGTTTACCACAATGTTATAACATACGATGTTTAAACATTTTGCCAAAAATGGTAAGTGTTACTGTTACGAAACCATAAGGACTGAAACTGACATGTTTCGGGTATCGGACTGGGCGAACGCGTCACTTTTTTGTAGGACGATAGCGTCCGTACAGGTTATAATACACAATTTTTTTATTCAAATCAAAAATGGGAGTGTTTTTATCACAAACCCTAAAGGCTCAGAAATGACATGTTTGAGGGAGGCGTAAGGAATAAAGCGTTGGTTCCATATATGGCTATATGAGTATTCGTAGTAGACTCGTCAAAAAAAAAAACGCCTAAATAGGTTTCAAAAGTGTTGTTATTATGATGTTCACTTTTTTGATGGCCCAGGGCTATAATTATAATTTACTAAATAAAGAAAATCATTTGAAAATAGTAAAAGCTACTGATCAAAAAATAAAAAAAAAAGATATCGGTTTTGAAGTTATAGACTTGACTTAAACAAAGAGAAAGAAAAATCAGATGACGAGGTTGGGAATGATAATAAGGATAAAGATTATTCACTCTATTACGTAGTCCATTCCGACTCTGACTGGATTAAAAAAACATAGTTTTTGGTTTTGGTATCACTTAAAATGCCGTATTTTTTTAAATTACCAATGTTACCGTAATATTACGTGATATTACTCGCAATATTACCAATTTTTAAATTACTGTTATTTTTACATCCCCAGTCATGAGCAATCCTAAACGGTATTATTCATGGTAACTTTAGTTCTGGTTATTTTAGGTAATTTTAAGGCTTTTAGTCCAAAGAATTGTCCAGTATAATTCCTTTACTTATGGTTTGCAACAGAGAAAATCGTGGTGCCGCGCGTATGCATCCCTATACGGTCCAAATGGACAGGCCCCGAAGTACCCACTCTGTTCGTTCTTTTATTCCCAGAGTTTCTAGAATGTGAAACCTACTGTCCGCAAAGGTCTTTCTCTCCCCGCAGATCTTCAACGGTTTAAGTCCTGAGTCCTGTGTCAACGAACTCTCCCTTACCTCGCTTAAGACACCCACGTTATGTTACTATTTAGGCTTTTAGCCATCGTGGACTGTCCAAACTTTAAAAAAAATACTAGCTAAATAACCGTCGGTGGTTTTGCTTAATTACAAAAAACAACGTCCGGCGGTTTTATGTGTTTACGTATATGAGAACCGCCGAAAATTTTAAATACTTTGTTATCACCGACGGTTTTTACCTATTTTATCAGTAGATGCCGCTGTCCGGCGGTTTTGCTTATAAAAGCTATTAAAAAGCTGAGTAATGGTTTAAGTTAATCTAACCTTAATAATCAATTATTTATTTTGCCCGGCCGTAAGCAATTAGTCTTTTTGTGGTTTTATTGTTTATTATTGTAGTTTAGTTTATAGCACCCTTAAGAAAAACCAATGGAAGTAGTATAGTGGGATAGGAACAGCCAAATATAAACACTTTTGTATTTATCCCAACGTTTTATGGCTAGATTGCAACTTTATCAAGGGCCTATAATTAAAAAAGACACATTACAAAACTATTTCGTCACATAGACCCAACATTTTACAACACCAAAAAACACTTAAATAAGGCAGAAAAGAAAAAGGAATAACTTATCAAGACGTCATCATCAGCATAAAAGTCAGTTAAATATATAAATTAAAATTCTTAAAAAATAAAACATTATCTACCAGGAAATTAAAATATAAACAACAAGAAATAAAAAAAAAGAAAACATATCTAAAATACTTATCAACAAAAAATATAAAAAGAAAGAACGTTAGTCCTCTATACGGAATTCGAACCCGGAACCAGTGGCATACGTGTTAATACTCGTAACCCTGTAGCTATGGGACAATTTAAATTGTAAAATAGAATTGTTTTTAATAGAATTGAAGATATATGCGGTGTTTATAAATTTATTTATCTTGTAATTTTTTTCTTTTTCTGAAAATTTTAAAGTTTGTGTCATCCTCAATACTTGCATACTTTAGTTGGTAACACTTTAGTTTTAGTTCTATGAAATGATTTTTTTTTCGTGCCGCTAAAATACTCCTGATTTTTCTTTTTTTTTTAAAGATGTACATTTTTTTAAACTTATTAAGAGCTTCGAAACATCTTCGTAGGTATCAAACGTGTCTCCCAGTTTTATTTTTGTTTGTTGACCAATAATTAAAATTAAACAATAAAACAAATAATTATTAATGTTAGGTTAATTTTAACTATAATTTAGCGGTTCTCATATAGCTTAATAGGACGGCGGTTTTCTTCTTATAATTAAGCAAAACCGCCTGCGGTTTAGCCAGTGCCAAAAAAACACTGATAAATATATGTAATATGCGTCATGCCGTCTCTGCTAATCCCAGTTTCTCCTCTAGAAAGAACTAAATTGCTTCTTGTTCGCCGCGTCGATTCCAGAGCTAACCTGCATAATAAAACCCGACAAAATCATTCAAGAATAAGACAGAGGGAGCGCCCCTTTCGTTTCAATGTGTGATCATGTTTAAACCTCCGCAATAGAAACGGCAAATTCAATTTGAGTTCGCTTACTATGGCAGCCACAAAACAGATCTTTGATAATGCAGGAAACAGCACTCTCATCGCGATTGGCACACTTATTTTCTGATATATCTTTGTACCTTTGGTTTCTGTTTCGTGTCAATGTTGTTCCACAGAGAACTGTGCCACGAAATTTCAGATTTTAACTTAAAACTAGAGAAAATTTTAATAAAATATGAGATATCTTGCTGAATATTTTAAAAAACATAATGTGAAAATTGAATTTAACGCAGTTAAATTTATCCCACTAAAAACATAAATGTAAAAAAGGTGAGCCAAGTTAACTACCAAAATTATTATTGGCTCTGAGCTTCGCCGCAATAAAAATTGAGATTTACATGAGTGCCAAGTTCTGTACAAAATCCAAATATGTATAAGGCTGAAAACAGATGGGCGTTTTTCTCTGAGTCGGAGACAAACCAGTTCTCAATTAGATATCCATTCTTTTTGTGGCGAAGCCCACAACCAAGTATAACCAAAGTTGGCTTATTTTGTTTACATTTACATATGTTTTTGGAAATCTGCAGGTATTTGGATTTAATATTTTTCTTACGTTTCCGCTACATAGTTTTCTTTTTTATGCTATTGTCAACATTTTCTTGAACGTTAGAAACAACAGTGCGCATTGCCCACTTATTATCTGCTGCCACTACCTGCTTAATACGCTTCATTATTATGCTTAAATAAGTCTGGACAATATAACGATCTTGTTAACCGTTGTTTATTAGCGCGTATTAGAAGTTTTTTGTATGGGGACACCACTATCTTTTACTAAATTTTATTTTTAAATTTCTATTATAAAGCAAATACATATATACAGTGTGGCCCACCATATTCGACACGGTCTGTAGCTGGATAACCATGGGGTTTTTAAAAAAAGTAAATACTGAAACATATACAGGTCGGATAAGGTCACAGTATAAAATTATTTTACTCTATACAGGATGTCTCAAAAAAGTGTGACGTATCAAAGTTATATTTTTTTAAATGGAAAACCCTATATTTTATGACGGTTTTAGATTCTACATAAAAAAATAATTTAAGTTTGTTAATAGTACTACAAGTGTCTAATTTTATTCGTTTTTGTGATATTTGATTTTTTTTCAAAATGCAGGGTGCAATTAAATTAATTTTATTTTAACAATATAATCTCCTTAAACTTTTAACCCATATATACCTAATGACCTACAGGTAGTACGGTTTAAACTTGTCGATTCCTGTCGCCGCAGATATAATTTCTTTTACTTTTTTGCCTGAAGCGTCAGTTAAACGTTTATTCTTGACGAGTAACGAGTGTTAGTGAATATAAGTGGTATTTTATCGGGTACGAAAATTAGCTGTTGCTGACGATTTTGATAATGGCCGAATATGGAGTGCGTTTTGCAAGGTAACATCAAATTTCTTTTAAAAAAATAAAATGTGGTTTTGATTTTCGTGAGAACCTATTGTAGAAAAATGTAGTATGCTTATTTTTGCTATTAAAAATGATACTTATTATCCAGTGATTTATAATTTTGCATGAAACTTAGTCGTCCTATATTTAGTACAATAGGAATATTGGTACCTATACAATTTTTTATTTAGGTTTAGGTTACATATCGTCTATTGGCACGTTATGGCGTTATCTAAGTTATTGTTAGTATACAATACGATATCAAATTTTAGTTCAAATTGACTGATATCTTAACCATATCTAACCTAACCTGACCATTACCTAATAAAGCTAAAATTTGCTTTTTATCCTTTATTTTGTCAGATAAGTTACTGTTACCTCTTTATTTCAGGGGTTTTCTTTTCATGAAGCATTAGCAATGCTTGAGGATGACGAAATAGAGGCTGAGGCAATTACTTTGCTACCCCTGTTAATGCATGCGGTAATGTAACAGTTGAGGATTCGGGTGATGAGGATCAGGTAGATATCATAATTATGCAAACTGAGGTTGAGATAAATATAAAAAATGAATTGCCTGTAAAATTACAGGAAAATAAAAGAAAGAAATAAGATGTTTGGAGCTCAGAAGATGATTTGCAAAAATCATTTAAAAATATTCGTGTACGTAGATCAGCCCTAAGTTGTCAAACAGTATAATAAGAATATGGGCGGTGTCGACAGATCGGACCAAAATATAGCTCAGTACAAGTGCAAGTACGTGGTAAAAAATGGTATTTTTCATTGATTTCGCATTGTATAGATATGGCTTTGTTAAATGCTTGGTATGTATACAAAAATAGAGGAAATCATATGGATCAGTTAGCATTCAGAAGAAGTGTGGCTACAACCATTTTAGAACAAAATAAAAAAGCTTTTGTTTACCAAAAGGACGGTCACGTAACGTAGCTAATTTCAGATACGATCGTTTGGACCATTTAGTAATTCCACAAGGAAAACAAACCAGATGTGCTTATTGTCATGACAAAACCACCACACGATGCAGAAAATGCGACATTGGTGTGCATGTGAAATGTTTTGTAGCTTATCGTACACTGTAAATAGATATCCTTGTATATACCTAATGTCCTATATATAGTCCGTCTTGTAAAACGAAAAAAAAGAAAGCAATATTAAATTAAACGAAAAGAATCATTAATGTGTCTTATTTATAGAAGGGTTATTGCATAAAATTACAAAATTTTACCGAAATTAAGATTTAGGCATATATGGGTTAAATTTGTTACAAGATTAGGAAAAATCTGCCTTATCATACGTAGGTCATATCAAGATCATAGATTATACAGGGTAATCAAAAAATAATTTCAATTTTTTAGAAAGTCAAATAGCAATATCTCTCTTATTTTAAATAGAACACCCTGTATTTTTTTACACCACATGATGACATACCAAATGCTCTTTCAAATGGTGTATAGGTTGCCTATAACCTTTCTTTTATACTTTTAAGTAAGTAGACTAAAACACTAGTAATCAATAAATGGTCGTTGTTATTTTCTTAAGAAAATATTAATGGCTGCTATGTCACAGCCAACTTTAATTTAAATAAACATTTGGACCAAAACTTTGTAACAACAGATTTTACTAAAAAGCACAGAAAATAGGTATAGGCAACCTATACACCATTTGAAAGAGTATTTTATTTGTCATCATGTAACCTAAAATAATACAGCGTGTTCCATTTAAAATAAGAGAGATATGGCTATTTGATTTTCTGAAAAATTAAAATTATTTTTTGATCACCCTGTACAATATTTGATCTTGATTTGACCTACGTATGATATGGCAGACTTTTCTAATCTTGTTACACATTTTAAAGTTTAAAGTTTTAAAAGTGTTAAAAAGTAAAATCAATTAAATTTTACCTCTGCATTTTTCAAAAAAATCAAATATCACAAAAACGAATAAAATTAGACACTTATATACACACATATATAGGGTGTTCCATTTAAAAAAATATAACTTTGATACGTCACACTTTTTGAGACACCCTGTATAGACTAAAATAATTTTATATTGTGGTCTTATCCGACATGTTCCAGTATTTACTTTTTTTTTAAATTTTTTAAAAACCCCATGGTTATTCAGCTACAGACCGTGTCGAATATGGTGGGCCACCCTGTATATATATATATATATATATATATATATATATATATATATATATATATATATATATATATATATATATATATATATATATATATATATATATATATATATATATATATATATATTAATAAAAGGTAAAAGTTCTTTGGGCATATGGCTCATTAATGACTGTAAAAATAAATAAATAAATAATAACCTGTAAGAATTCGGCTACTACGGTTGGTTGTTTAAAAATTACGGAGTCTCCAAAAGAAAATGGAATACCCTGGGCCCGACCAAGACGGCGACACGTGTTTCGTCTTCGTTAAGACTTGTCATAGCCGCTTCAGGTCGATAGACACCTTGATGATGCCCCGATTGACTGTAAATATTCTTTCTGTATCCCAGAACTAACAAATACAGACTCCGATGCCATCTCACCAAGAAATTTAAAAACAACCAGCCATAGCATCGAGAGGTTAAAGGTGGTAGGTAAAAGTGCGCCATTTAGTTGTATATGGCAAAAGTTAAAAATGCAACATACTGTTATGCCAACAAACCATAAGGAAACTGGCCGCCCATCAGTCTGCGGGTTTGCAGAATTCGGATGAGTAGTTTTGCCAAAACCAGGTAGGTGGCGTACAGCAGTGACTGAAAATATGATAAAGAGAAAAATGGATATTTAAGATTAAGAAATCCAACAATTAGAGCCAGTTTAGCAAAAACTTAAGAATTGCGTGCAAAAAGTTAGCCAAATCCAGGTAGGTGGCGTACAGCAGTGACTGAATATAAGATAAAAATCATATTGAAAGCAGTATTTTTCACCCAAACTGCGATATAATATAAAAGTGAATGGTTCTTGAGCCTTGATATAAATACATTAATAAAAGGTAAACTTCTTTGGACATATGGCTCATTAATTCGAATTCTGCAAACCCGCAGACTGATGGGCGGCCAGTTTCCTTATGGTTTGTTGGCATAACAGTATGTTGCATTTTTAACTTTTGCCATATACAACTAGATGGCGCACTTTTACCTACCACCTTTAACCTCTCGATGCTATGGCTGGTTGTTTTTAAATTTCTTGGTGAGATGGCACCGGTGTCTGTATTTGTTAGTTCTGGGATACAGAAACAACCAACCATAGTAGCCGAATTCTTACAGGTTATTATTTATTTATTTATTTTTACAGTCATTAATGAGCCATATGCCCAAAGAACTTTACCTTTTATTAATGTATTTATATCAAGGCTCAAGAATCATTCACTTATATATATATATATATATATATATATATATATATATATATATATATATATATATATATACATATCTTTTGATAGCTCAACAAAAATCTGGGAGCCCCCGCCCTAATCTTACATTTTTTTTTACTTTTTTAATTGTCAGAGTTTTTCACCGCTTACACACAACTACCGAGCTAAATTCCAAATTTCATCTTTCTAGATCATCTAAAAGTGGGTTAGGTTTGTGATCTATTTGTCAGTCAGTCAGTGGAAAATTGACGACTTTTGGACATATCTTTATAACCGTTTGAGCTAGCTTAAATAAATGAAATTTGGGCCTCTAGTTGTCCCTATGAATATCAATAAACACACATTGTGTTATGGGTTTACGTTGAATAGGTTTTGAGTTATGGACGGTCAAAAGTGACACGAAGTGGTTTGTGTAATGTTACATACAGCTCACTTGAACTTGACTTGATACGCTGCCGCGTGTTTAGATATCATTACCTATAGAGGATATTTTAAATATATCTTAAATATATTAAAGGGGTATTTTTGTTTCCTTTTTCTATAAACATGTGTATTTTAATGTACTTCCTCCGAGTTGTAGTCAGGGCGTTACAGAATGTTGTTAAGAAAATTCAAGGACAGTTTCTACATTAGAAAATATTAAAAAGTTTATAGGTACATGTAAATATGGGCCCGCAAAATTTTTGTTTTCAGGATACAGGTTATTAAACTTTTAAAAAAACTAAGAAAAATTGACAACATGTATTTTAGTAAAAATGTTAAACATATTTGATAATAAAAAACTATAAAACCTAATTAAAAAAAATTACTGCAATGCTCCCTTAATTCTCTAAAAAATTAACCACCTAAAAAGTTTAATTATCTAAAAAGATTTGCTTGGCCGTAGGGCTAATGCCAAAAGGCAAGAAAATCCCTGTTAGTAATACATTTAAATAAAGCACTTTTAATGATGCAAAAATATTTGTATATATTCATTGTATAGCACATTTTTCACACAAAAGTTTTTCCCAAAAATGTTATTGTAAGCAACACATAAGACTTAAATCAATTCTGTGCAATAAGAATTATTATGAAAATTTGCTCTCTTTTATTTTTAAGTGATTCAAAAAAGGAGACAAAACCAACTTGTAAGTATTAACATAAAAATTAACTTACCCCTGATAACGTGGTTTTCTCATGCAGAGCGTTCTGGCAGTTGAGGGCGCTCTCCGGGTTGAAGTACGTTAAAAATGCGCAACCTGCAATTAAAATACAAAAATACGGTGAGCTTTTATAAAGAAAAGTTTTAATTATTGACACTTATTTTTAATTTCTATGGGTTGAAATAAGGGTTGGATATATGTATAGAATTATACAGTGAGGATATTTAAAGTCCGTCATACCTTTATCTTTTGAATGGGACAAGATATCGAGATCGGGTAAAATTTGGATAAAAGGGTGTTACTTAAAATACCTTTTGCTATAAAAATAATTTGGGTCATGTTGTCTAGTGCCAAGAAGGCACTGGCTTTTTTTTAAATATAAAGGAAGGTTATGTAGCACCTTGTTTTGAAAGGCTTGCAATTCTTTATTCGTCACCGTTTAATTTTTAAAAATTAGACCATCAGGTTTAGCTCCAGTATGTACATATGGTGCGGTTTTTAAAAATTCTCTCCATCTTAACTTTTAAATGGGTTAAAATATCGAATACGCGAAAGTTGGGTAAGAGGGTGTCACTTAAGCTACTTCTTGGCAAAAAAAAGTATTTTGGTCACGTGGCGTAATATCAAGAAAGCACTAGCAACTACTCTTTTTTCAAATGAAAAAGGAGTCGACACCTTGTTTAAAAAGCATTCTAATTTTCTACTCAACGCCACTTTGTTTTTAAAAATCGGTTCAGATGTTCTCACAAGCCATTGCTCCTAAAATCATACTGTTTGTACGGTATTTGAGCCAAATATCAAACGGTTCTAGGTCTGGAACCGCTGGGCCAATTTTCAAAAATTATGTGGCGTTGAGTACAGAATCAAAGGGCCTTTAAAACAAGGTGTTACATAATCCTTTTTCCATTTGCGAACAAAAAGTTGCTAGTGCTCCCATGGCACTAGGCCACCTGTCCAAAATTATGTTTATGTTAAAAAGTAGTTTAAGTGACACTCTTTTACGTAAATTTTACCAAATCTCGACACCTTGTCCCATTCAAAAAATAAAGAGGTGAAGGACTTTTGTTATCCCTACTTTTAAAAACGTTAATGGTGTTTTTATGGTACGCGCACATACGTCGGCATCGGACGGACGGTGCGGATCGGAAAAAATAGTTTTGGTGAAATTAAATGACACACACGCACATGTGAGTCATGGGAAAACCATGGGTACATATTTAAAGTTAGCGTTTCGGTAGAAATCGGCTTAAATTCTTGTCAAATAACTCAATTTCTGACCTGTATCGCACATATGAAAATGTAATGGCCGGATTTTAATTCAAGTTCCTATATTCGCGCGGATTTTCTTAAATTCAGCGAAAATCGCCTGCATATAGGTGCACTACTTAATTTAATTTCAATAAAACAATTTCTCCGATCCGTACCGTTCGTCCGATGCCGATGTGCGCGTACCTTAATGGGTACCAAATACCATTATATAAAAGTCAACTCGACGAAGGTCTGCCGCTCACGGGCTCTTGAACTAATAGAAACATTTTGTTACCTATGTATCTTGATGTATAAAATACCATAGACTTACATAATTTTTTAAATTATTTCTTTGTTTAATTCTACCTTGACAATTCTTCAGAAGATTGTATTTGAAATAAAATGAAAGAGTTTTAAATATCTAGGTTTTTCTAATGGTAAGGATCAGTGGCGTAGCATGCCTTGCAGAGGCCTCGTATCACCAACAAGTTGGGGGCCCCCAAAAACAAAAGTCCCTACTCGCCAAATCCAGTCTTTTTTTATTTCAACATTGCTTTTTATACAAATAATTTTTGCTTACACACATTTGGGGGTCTCTATAGCTCGATGGCCCCGTATCATTGATACGGCGGTTGCTACGCCACTGGTAATGATATAAAAAATAAAAAGTGATTCTTTTAGTCTTATAATCTCCCACTTATAGCGCATATTTAAATTATACCAAAATACATCAATTTATTGTGCCTTACTCCATTATAAAAACATTTAATTCAGCAAGCACATTAAAAAATCATAAATAGCTACATTTCTACAGGCTTAAAGAGTCGAGATGTAACCAACCTAAATTTAATAAACATATTTTAAACTTGAATCTTGGCAACAAGATTTAGTTAATGTACCTTTTAAACACCCTGTATTTACAACATTACAAAAAAGGGCATGATTTTTTTATAAAAATAATCCTTGTCTTAAGAAAAGACATATAAAAATATATTTTTTACTTTTCAGTTACATTACAAGTCAAAAAGAAAGCTCTATTAATATTATTTTCAAAGGAAATTTTATAATAAAACCCCAGACACAAAACAAGTATTAAAACATCTTCGTGTTCCTAGATATTAACATAGCATGGAATTCTCACGCATTTTACCACAAGTTTGGTTATGTATCATTTGAATCTAAGCAAATTATTTACGCAGTCACCTTTATAATACCTTTTTGTTTGCTTTTATTAATTATTTTTTGGGTCTTTTGTTAGGCAGGAACTTGATTTTGTCCTGCCCAAGCTAATTTAGGTTACTCGAGTTTTACGATTTAAATAAATCTACAGGGTGTTCACAACTTAACCGAAAAAAAGGGTAATTATACAATAAAAAATAGGAAGAAAAAACATATATAAACATGTTCTAAACATTTTAGTTAAAAACTAAAAAAATATTGTTTCTTTGTAATAACTTTTATACTAATTTAAATATTGTAAAAATAATTTAAATATGCTTTCTACACACCAGAAGACAGTTTTTGACATACAAGAAAATAATCCTACTCGCGTGAGAAAAAGTTTACTTTTCCGCACGCATTTTAGTTCTGAAAGTGTAACTTTTTTGCACTAATGCAAAAAATATTTACCATTTCACAGAAATTGCCTCATTTTTGTTTATCAAAATTAACTTCAACAACATTAAGCAAAATATAACAAACAAATGTCATTGTGCTCTAAAAGAGTTTTAAAAGTGTCCGATAAGAGCTATTATTTAAATCGCTAATAACTGTCTAAAACCGTCAAAATTCGGTTTGTTCTTATTGCTCATACTCTATGTTTAGTCGCTATCTCCTAATTTTAGTCAACACATTTTAATTTTAGTCGTCACCTTCAAATTTTAGTCGCCACTTTCTAATTTTAGTCGATACCTTATAATTTTAGTAGCTACCTCCCAGTATTAGTCACCACCTCCCTATTTTAGTCGCTACCTCTTAATTTAAGTTTTTTAGTTTTTATCTTCCAATTTTAGTCGCCACCTCCAAATTTTAGTCACCACCCCCTAACTTTAGTCGTCACCTCCTAACTTCAGTCGCTATCTCCTAATTTTTGTCGACACCTTTTAATTTTAGTCGCCAGCTCCTAGTTTTAGTCGCAATAAAAAAAAAATCTTAGTAAATTTATCAATCGGTTTGTTCTTTTTATTGTTTGTACAAATGGTCACCAGAAACTAATTTTTTGACATAAATTGTCTTGGCAGATAAGGGTGTGAAAATTGGTATTACTTCCTAAGATGAAACTCTTAATTTTCTTTATCAAGACACAAAATTTAATAATTTGTGTATTAGTCCAGCTAAAAGAAAAAAAAATGAAAAAAAGAAAATATATACCTACAAAATCATCCATTAGAAAAAAAACAACTTTGTGTTATTACTTCAAAATAAATGACAATGAAAAAAAATAGGTACGCTACTAAATTTAACGTAAAAATCCCTAAAACTTTTATGTTTACATTTTTTGCCGTCTCTAATATCAAGTGAGTTACAAGTACCTGGCCAATTTGGCAAAATTTGAAAAACACCCTGTATCTAACAAACCAAATTAAGTTAGGCATGATTTATTTTCTCCACTCATTTTTTTCAAAAATTGAAATCGGTATTGTGCAATCAGATTCGTTTTATCTCTTTTAGGTTTCGCTATTCCCTGCAAGGTCAACGAAACGTCACCATCCTGTACATTAACGAACGTTCTAATACAAAAAGTATACTTTATTAATTATTTGACAGGTAAATATAATAATTAATTAATATAACTATTAAATTAAATATTTTTTCGTAATAATCTAATTTACTAACACACCTCTTAGGTATTCAAAGATAATTCTTTCAGTCATGTGCGTGACAACTATGACAACTTAGTGTCACAGGTATAACAAAGTGTGTATCTATTTTAGGTTTATATCTTTTTTATACGGAAAATTATAGGGTGAGTTGGACACGGCACAATGCCCCTTTTAAACCAAGACGTGTCGAGCTTTTGCACCGATAAAATGGCATCCCGCTGTTAAAGAATGATTGATTTGGAAATGCGCCCTTCGTGTTGAACTGGCGTTGTAGTTATCAGGGTTGTATTAAATTTAGTTAGAATCAGGTTACAATGTTGATTTTATATACCTGATAGTGTTCTGAAAATAACACACCAAGTTGCATAATGTCTTTTGACCTCGGCATTAATTTTCTTGATATTTGATAAGGAGTTGTAAGGTTAAATTACCTGTAAAATGTTACTTTTGTATACATCAAAATACAGGGGTAGGCTAAAGTATTTTCTGGTTATAGACTGGGCACTATGGGCACCAATGTATTAAAAATTGTTCTTATGGATTTTTGTTGCATTAAATAAAATTTTATTTTATCTTTTGACTATTTTTCAAGCAACAATGACTTTCTAGATTTTTTCGAAAAATTAATATTTATCTAGTTATAATCATTTTTTTTACCTTTATGACATTCCACAAAGGCTTATGCCTGAATACCAGTGTACCGTAAGTGCCGGGTTATTGGATGTTTAACCCATTTTTAAGTTCCGCCAACGCTATCAAAGCACTGAAACATGCAGTTACATTTCACAGTACCATTTAGACAACGGACGTTATTTTTAAATAACTTCTACCTAAGAGTGGCATAATACTACACAGTGGATTGCCACTGCCAACTGTGAGGTGACAAGCAATTAAAAATCCGATGTCCGATTCCAAGATTCGAACCCGGATCGAGGCGGTGAGAGGCTGGCACGTTAGCCCCTGCACCATGCTCGCCACGAACATATTAAAAATAAGTATTAAGCCTAACTTTAGCATATGAAAAATGTATGGCAGTATTAAAATTTTTACATTATGTTGTTTTTTATGGAATCCTTAAACTTTTTGCAACAAAAGTAGAGCAAGCGTTTTGACATTTGACAATTATGAATCCCCAAAAATCTTTGCACTTTTTTCTGTAGGATATGGTCTCCATATAAACAGCACCCAAATTGGTCCGGTGTATTCCAAGGTCACCACGACAACTATCTTAAGGTGTCGCACTTAGGGTAGTTTTTATAACAGGTCTACGTTTTTTCTACACTTTAAATATTTAAATGTAATTCTATGCAATATAAGAGTAAAAACAACATCAACTAAACTCAAAGTCAAGTTACCTTTCATTTCGCCATTATTTCTTAGTTCATTTGTAACATGACATGCCCATAAATTTAATAAAAATTATTTAAAATTAATGGTAATAATAACTATGAATGACTATAATTAAAAGCGGATTTATAGTGCTTTGGTATGCTTTCTTCAGGACGTAGGTACATACAATTTTTTAAAAATTCCTATAGAAGCGCATAGTTATGAAGAGAATCTCATTTTTATCAGTTTCACAAGAATCCTCTTTGGATATTTTTTTGCCCAACTTTTTTTCCTTAGTAAAATAAAATTGGTTATTTTTTTATATTTCTATAACTTTTAAGACACCCGAAACATTCGACATTAAGAGGCTGGGCTAAAGCGCCGCTTCCGTATGGCGGTATGAATATTCGTCGTCGACTCAAAAAGAACCCCCAAAATAGGATTTTAAAGGGTTATTATCATAAGGTCAATTTCAATACTGGTCCAGGGACTAATTGCTGCACTGGCCTGACGGCTCGTGCTATTAAACTTCCCATTAGTAAAAATAGTAATTTATGTAACAAGTGTATAAAGTGATTTTACGAATGGAAAGTTTAGAAAAAAACACTTTATGCATGTGTTACATTCTATATTTTTTCTACGACCGCATAAAATTTTCAAAATTACCAGATTAAACATGTTTCATTTATTTAAACTTCCTAATTTTAATTTTTACTGCACAGCTATTATATTGCAACAAAAAATCATAGCCTCCTTATTTTTTAAAAGCCAATTAACCTCTTTATAACTATGCCCTGATTTAATTTTAGAAAATGGTATGTACCTACTTTTTATAGAAATAATAATAAAACAGTATAAATTCCTTTTCAATTTCTTAGTCATTAAAATTTAATATTACTATTAATTTAAAAATATTTTTATTAAGTTTATTCGCAAACTGTTGAATTATAAAACTAGTGACACATGAGCTAAAGGAAATAATGACGAAATCAAAGGTAACTTGACCGTTTGGTTCAGTCGCGTTTACTGTTACATTGCATAAATTGATATTTAAGTTTATTGTAGTAGGCATGGAAACAAAGCACAAATTTAAAGTGTGAAAAAGTCTTAAAAAAGTAACTTTTTAACATTATATGTAGTGTACTAAAACGGAGTACTTTATCTTCATGTTAACGAATAAAAAAACTGCTTTTTTTAACGATCGTGGAAAAAGTATTACTTTATGCACCTACCTTTTATCAATTAATAAAATTGGCATTTTTTTGTAAATTTAAAGCGCTTACACAAATATTTAACTTTCGTGTGGACAAACTTTCTTTTACATAATTTAAGATACCCACTGTACGTTAGTATCTAGGCATTCAGTCTTCGTGAACTGTCCAAAGATAAAAATGCAATTTTTTAAATAATTTATAGCAAGGACAAGCTGATAAAATAGACACTACTAGTTTTATAATATACACATACATATCGTCTTAAACACGCAAATGTGTAAATATAATTAAAAACACGGTTTTATTTTATGCACCAAGTCACGAAAATGCATAAGTTTTTTTATCGTCGAAATATTTACGAGCTTCAAGTACAGTGTCAAACTTAATTTGTTTCTTTCAGTGTTTTTGCTTAGACGGCAGTCGATAATTTAAAGCAGTCAACCGTTTTCTAGCTAGATAAGAGTGAGCTTAGTTTTAAAATAGACTTACTTTTATGCAAAGTTTTTGTTTTGTAAATAAGACAACTTTGACTAAATTAAACCAAAAGGACTTAAGAGATTATTAAAGTGGTTTTACTGGCTAAAACGCTTAAAAAAAAACATTTAACTAATGGATATAAGTATTTATGGGTTTTTTCAGCTAATGGTAGTTGTTTTAAATAAAATGTCTTATGGTTGGTTTATTTAACACGCAAATGTAATTACATTTAAATTCTTCTAAGGCCCTATATACAGGAAATCGGGCAAGAAAGTTAGCAGCGGGAGTCACAAAAGATCTTAATGACCAGGCAAGCACTTTACTCACCTTTTTCGTGTTAACAGCATAAAAAAATCGACACGATGCTTAAAATAGGATATGTAAAAAAATTTAAAAGTACCCCAGTTAAACAACTAAAGTCAGAAAAAAATTAAATGGCAGCATTTCTTCATTAGGAACAGGACAGCGGGCAGCACAAGTAGCAGTGGCAGATTCTGCGTGTAAAGTTACAGAAATTAGGATATTTGCTTGGTTTTTTTTTCTTGCTCTAATCCTTTTACGAACAATGTCAATTAGTACGGCTTTTCTTCTTAATTTGTTAGTTTACTGTTATAATCTCCCTCACCCTAATAGACAATTTTATGCATTTTACATTACTTAAAAACCCAGGTTTTTAACAACACATTATACATTGTTAGGCCTGAGGCAAATATCCAGTTGAACATATAAGATAGTCGTCCAACCATGTATTTAAATCCTATAATTAAACTTATTTCTATCAGTTAATTACAAACACATGTTAATTCTTATTTTTTAAGCAACCAGTTAAAAAAGTATTTCCAATTCTTAGAACAAGTAGGAAGTAAAATAGATCATCCGTTGCATCAATAGATTGATATAGTATTCACATTTTGTTCTTTCTGTAGTACTAAGACATAAACTGTATTTTACTAACCTAAATAGTGTTATAAAACTGCATCTCACGTACAAAATATATTACCTGCAAAAGAAGTTTTAAATACAAATATTGCTGCTGTATAAAATCCCTATTTTAAACAAAATATTGCTTCGAAAATTGGAAACTGGATACACAACACCCAAAGCAAGGCTTTGAAGCTCAGGTAAAACTATCTCTAACGTTAGGATTAAGAGACATTATTGCTACGTGAGGCCTGATAAAGCAATTTCACTGAGTGTACAGTAAAGGACGGCTTATCGGAGCCATTATCAGTTTACCGGGCCGAGATGGCAGTCCGGAAGGATATCATTATCAGCTACACAAACCATTATATTCGAGGAGAAGCAGCGGGGACCCAATTACAAAATTGAACGTAGTAACTTACCATAATAAAGAGCAAAATGACAGCCCGGGTTGCTAAGAAGTAATTAAATAGTTATTTGGATAAAAATATAATTTCTTATATAGAACCAAAATATGCGAGGCGGATCAACCATGAAAAATTGTTAAAGGTGAGAAAAACAATATAAATCAATATACATATGCCAATTTTTTGTTTGAATATTTTTTTTTGTTAAATTACAGATTTATATTATTAATATAAAGAGGTAAGGTTTGTAACTTTGTTTGTTTGTAACCGCTAATCTCCGGAAATACTGAACCGATCAAAAAAATTCTTTCACAATCAGAAAGCTACACTATTCAGGAGTGTTATAGGATATATTTTATTATAATTAAAAACATTGGATTTGCTTGGATCATAAGGCCACACCTAAAGTTGGTCTGCCAAGAGGTTAGAACTATCAAAACTGTCTGGCGACTGAGAAAATATCTTCTTATAGGTACCCAAACACCATATTCAAAATTTAGCTTTTACGAAACTAAGTTTTAAATCATTAATCTTTGGTACGTGGTACTTGCAGGGCAGTATTTAGGGAAGTAGGCGGGGCTATTGTCCCGAGGCCTCACACCGAATTTATGGGTTATTACCTTTAAAAAAGTGAAGAAAAATTAAATATTTATTTATGATTTTTTTTGGTACAAAGCCTATTTATTAATGAGGACATTTTTTTCTCTTCAATTTTTTTGTGTACAAACTTTCATTCACTTTTACTTTGAGAGAGCCTCTACAGGCTCATTTTCCCAAGACCTTCACACCTCTAAATCCGGCCCTGGGTACCTGCCAAAGCCACTATGAATCAAACTTTATAGTCCACCATCGCTTCTACCCATGTTGAAACTATGCACTAACAAACTTTTAGCTTTTGCAAAATACCGAACATACTTTGTTTTTTTTTGTTTTTTGACGTGACAACGTCTATAATTCGATGGACCTGGCTGCACGCACCAAAAATCATGACTTATGCGGCGTTACCTCACGCGTTCCGTTTAAGGCTTGAAGTGCAAGCGAGAGCGCGGAAGGAGTGACAAAGAGGCACAATCTCCGTGTTCGGCAGCATTTGACATCTGTTTCTCTCTACTTGCGTGAGCTTGCAGTGAAAAGTGAATGTGGTGTCAATTTTTTATAGCAACGATAATTGCGGCGATAAGGGTAGTGATTCTCTCGACGTTGTCACGTTCAACTATCGTCCGTAAACTGACTTTGCAGCCAACAGATTTTTTTTTGTTTTTGTGATAAGGCACCAAAATTTGCTAATTTTTATTTTTTATGGGATTTCCTGTTGGACTAAGTTTCCAATATTCTAATATAGAGTCTCTATAAAAACTTTTTATCATTTTTTTTAAATCAAAATGCTTTTGTAAATTGTTTTTTTTTTTATTTTCTATTAGGTATTCTACTATTAAATGAATTTTTACGTTTCCGAATTCAATTCCAGTATTATGCAAACCAGGCATTTTTAAATGAAAGAACGGAAAATAAGTTAAAAGCCGCCCACACGGTAATAATTTTATTTAATTGTGGTGTTGCGGAATTCCTTTTGTCGTTTTGCTATGGTGTGTATGTGTGTGTGTGTGCGGTGTTCTGGCAAAAAATGGCCGCGAAAATTTAGACTAAAACGTGAGCCGACATGTTAAATAAATTACGAATGAAAATTTAATTCGTTTTTGATGTCTTGCTTAAAACATTTTAATATACATATTTTAAAAATAGTAAAAAGGATCTTTTTTATTAAAAGTGGCCCATAGGCTAGTAAAAAATAAAGTAAGTAGTTTAGTTTCAAGAAAATATGATCTGGAAAAAAATTATAAAAATAGTAGTGAAACAGTTAAAAATAAGGAGAATTAAAGCTTTCCGATTTATTGTGATATTTTATTATTTTAAGATGTTTGTTGGGTTCGCCACTTCGTGACAGTATTATAAAAAAAATGGGTGTATGGACAGCTTTTCTCTGTTCACGATTGTGTAGCACCGAATATCGTTTTGAGTAGTAGGGAAACCCATGGTGCTAAATGGTGATTTACTCGAGCGTCATAGAGAGCTATTTGATTGCAAAGCTTAGATGATAAAAAAAAATGGTTTATCTTGTATACCTTTTCATCAGTGGTGAAAGAGGCTATAGATTTTAAAATATGCCATAAAAGTACTGCTAATATTTTGGATTGTGAAAATCGTTCGGATCGTATCGAATTGAATATGTTTTTTTACCCTTGAATTATTTTCTTCAAAATATTAAAACAGCCACGCTCAAGAATGCCAAAATAACTTGTTTTTACAACTTTGTAGCCTTTTGCTTTCTTTACGTCACTCTCAAATTGTCAGATTAGTGGAATATACACTGTTTAGCATATAATTTACGAACCCTATCCTAATATGACGCACTTGAAAATTTTTGATAGATATACTTTGGTTTTTTACGATCGGTCCTCTATATAGGGCTAATATTTGGTGGGTGGAGATACTTAACCAAGTACAGGGTGGCTCGACTTCGACGCTCATCATTGGGATTTCGGAAACCGTAAGAGATACAGGATCGGTTAAATGGAGGCAAAGTTGCGAAATTTGATGCTCAATAAAATGCCGTTTTGCGTTTTAAAAAATTCCGAGTACTTCCGAAGATATTCGAAAAAAAACGGAATTTTCAATTTTGGTTTCTATTGTTTCCTAGCTATATTTGTTAAGATAACTCAAAATGAAAAACACGTTTTCATGGCCACTTTTCTGCTCTATAATTCAGTGTGTTTAAATATTGAGTCCGACGTTTCGGCTTCTGGCGAACATCATCAACTTAATTTTTTAAATACGGACCTGAATTTTTTTTCAATTTAATTAAATCCTTTCATCACTCTTAAAACACTATATATCGCCACTTTAATATTTTCCGACGTTTCGTACAGACAATTCCATCACCAGAATATTGCATATTTATTTAACCATAATACGGCCCTGAACTACATTTTTAGGTAAAATGGTAAAAAAGAATAAACTTATTACATATTCATAATGTTTTATTGCAATTCATTGATATCTAACAGCGGAAATTACTTTATTAACAGAAACTAACCAGCAGGTACGAATTCAAGGGAGAACTTCATTTAAGGTATGGATTGGTATGTGGAGGAACAAAATTATTGGACCTTTCGTTTACGAAGGGACCTTAACTTCCGAACAATATCTAAATTTGATTAGAAATGAAGTCTTAGACGCCCTAGATAATCAACCTTTGGCAGTATTTCAAGAAATATAGTGGCAGCAAGACGGAGCTCCTGCCACAATGGAAGGAAAGTAGCTCAATTCCTTTACCATATATTTCCTAATAAATGGTTTTGCAAGATGGCCCGCTAGGAGCCCAGATCTTAGTCCCCTAGATTATTTCCTCTGGGGATATCTTAAGAACCGTTTATTTAAAAATGCACCTCATGACCTTTAAGTACTACGACAAAATTTGATAAGGGAAGTCGCTGCCATTCTTGCGAGAACAATTAATCGAGCTGTATTAATAATACAAAGCAAAGCAAGAAAATGCATCGAGGCGGAAGGTTATCTCTTTGAACACTTTTAATAGTGATTAAATTATGTTTTTTTTTTTTAATATGGGCATCAAGGTAGTATTACAAATTGTTTATGTAAGCTGATGTCTAATATTCATGAAATTTTCGGTTAATAAAGTAATTTCCGCTGTTAGATATCAATGAGTTGCAATAAAAGATTACGAATATGTAATAAGTTTATTCTTTCTTTACCTTCTTACCCAAAAATGTAGTTCAGGGCCGTATTATGGTTAAATAAATATGCAATATTCTGGTGATGGAATTTTTGTACGAAACGTCGGAAAATATCAAAGTGGCGATATATAGTGTTGGAAGAGTGATGAAAGAATTTACTTAAATTGAAAAAACTATCAAGTCCGTATTTAAAAAAATTAAGTTGATGATGGTCGCCAGAAGCCGAAACGTCAGACTCAATATTTAATCACACTGAATTATAGAGCAGAAAAAGTTGCCATGAAAACGTGTTTTCCATTTTAAGTTATCTTAACAAATATAGCCAGGAAACAATAGAAACCAAAATTGAAAATTCCGTTTTTTTGAATATCTTCGGAAGTACTCGGAATTTTTAAAACGCAAAACGGCATTTTATTGAGCATCAAATTTCGCAACTTTGCCTCCATTTAACCGATCCTGTATCTCTTACGGTTTCCGAAATCCCAATGATGAGCGTCGAATTCGAGCCACCCTGTACAAGGTATCCCCGGTATATTAATCTGCCGCGCTGTAGTTAATCCCAAAATTCACCCCTTGGGCTTCCCTACTGTAGTAATATAAATTAAAAAAAAATCGTACTTGATAAAAATAAAATATAGAAACTCACCACCTAGTAGCCGTTAGTACAATTTTAACATCTAGAAGGCGATGTAAAAACCTTAAAAATCAAAGCGTGGCGTATTTGACATGATATGACAAACTTGACGTTTAGATGTAAATAGTCGCTTATTATAACTTAAGAAAAGTTTAAGTGTGTGTACAGGCTAATTAAAAATACAAAATATCCAAAATAATACAATTTACACAAAACAGTTAATTTACTAAGAAGTGCGCAAAAGCAGTTAGACGAACGACGTGAAGAGGAGTTCGGATAAGCTTTAAGGTGCTCGCCCACTTAGACTAAGCGTGCGCCGCTTATATTGGCGGGTTTCAATTTAATTACATGTAAACTTGTCCGAAACAATGTTGACTCGTCGCGATGCGTCGCCTAAGTGGGCGAGCACCTTTAAGTGCGGAAAAGATACTTTGCGTAAGTGCAAGAAACTATATTTTTTTCTATGAGTGTCTTCGAAAAGTAAAAACATAGATTTATTTTTATTGTAATATTAAGTTAAATAGTATTTGTCCGTTTTGACGTTTATGTGTTGTTGCTCTAACTAATAAATGTTCCAGATTGCATGCGCAAAGTATCTACTTTGCACACTACTACACCGCTACTTTGCGAAAAAATATAGAGACAGGTCCACTGTAGTAGAAACATAAAAAAACTTAGGCAAATTGACTTACATTCGCCTGGCTCGGGCAAATGTAACAAAACTGTATTTAAAATTAAAATATTATTTAAAGGGTCGGGGCAAATAACGATCAGAGTCCATTTTTTGCCAATTCTATAATAATAGCACTTTTAAATAACAAGTACCTAAAATAATGAAACCTATTGATAATTACAAAAAGAAAAAGTTCGTATAAGTCCATATTTGTCTATTTTTGGGACTTCAAGTTTAAACTTGTTTTCTTTAAAATATAAACAATTTTTGGTTTTATCTTTAATATCTACATTACCAATATTCGACTTTAAATTTTAAAATGCAAATACTGACAAAATATGGTAATTGAACTCTGATAGTTATTTGCCGCGACCCTTCATTTGAGGCAAATTTTTTATTGTCAACGGTTGTCAACAGTTCAAAATCATTATATTTTTTCGGTAAATGATGACGTCATCAACATCGCGTGTTCAACCGTATTTGAAAACAGGTCGGAGAACGCTGCAAAGGAGTGAGACCGCCTAAAAAGAGACAGATATCTAGTGAACTAGAGGCTGTTGTACTTGTAAATGTTAAAAATATGAAAAAAGAATATTCTTAGAATAAATCAAGAAAAAAATAATTAAATAACTGAAAAATCAAGCGTAAACTGCGTCAAGCAACAGGAAAAGTGAGGTTAAAAGTTATCAGCTGATACATGGGTTTAAAAGCATCGATTTATTGGAGCACATTTATAATGACGTCATTTTTAAATACGGTTTAAAACGTGGTAAGTATCGAAGCGGACAGCAGTAAATTCATCAGTTCTGTGTATATTTCTAGTAGCGTCGAACTGTCTGTATTTACAGTCACACAACACGTTGTGGCGGAGCTAACAGTGGCGCACCTGATATTTTTTAATATTAATTTCCAGATGTCGTGCTCTAATGGTTTCATTGTATTCTTGTCTGAAACATGACCGTAAAAATGCTTTTCGACTTATTGGTTAAGTAAATAGATTTAAAAAAGATGGCATACCCTGTTTATCCCTAAACTTTTAATAAAACTTACTACTGATTACTGTTTGGGAGCATGCAGTAACTTTAATAAAAACGTTATTGCACACACTGTATTTTCTTTTGGCCAATTTATTTAACCCCGTTTTTGTTAAATATTCTATATAAGGGTGTTAATTTGAATAGAGTTTGGCACTGTATTATATACACAAGTCGGACTATTAAATGCAAACAACAAATTCACTAAACTTTTCATCGTATCTCAATGAGCCAGGCTAATAAAGTGTGGCAAAGTTTTAAAACTGTTTGTTTTAGAGTTTAAATGCATGCATTAAGTTTAAAATTTGGGTTTCTTTGCAAAATATTTGCTGTATGTCGTCTCTTATAAAATTTTCTATAAAATAAATTAATTATAAAATATCTATTTTAAATAATTTATGAGTAGCAGTACAGGTAAAAATCCCCAAAAAGTACTTGAGAATAAAGTACCCCTATTTAAAATCGTGCAAGAAAATATAAAATGGGAAATTTATTTATAATTAAAAGTTTTCCTAAATATGAAATCATGACCTTTTATCTTTTTTTTATATTACTTTTAAACAAATTTAATTAAGATATGCTATTTTTTAACATTTTACTGTATATATATTTTTATAACCGCTTGTTACAGGTTTTCTGCAAGGATATTTAACAGGACCCTAAAATTTTACAAATACACTTTTATTATGGCAAATATGTTATAAATAACAATGTGCATATAACAATTCCTTTTCCTATATACAAAAAGAATTGTTTTAAATTCCAATTAAATTGTACTTTTTGCTTTCCCATTTTATTATATCTATATTTTTTAAAATAAGCTATTCCATAAGCAGTCTTTAATTACTTTTATAACCAAGGTAGTTTCGTTAAACTTACTACTGTTAATACAGTTTGAGAGTACACAGTACCTAACTTTAGATTTTTAACAAATTTAAATTTTAAAAAAATATTTTTATTCATTACACTGTATAATACAGGGTGTTTCCTAACTAGGCTACAAAATTTAAGGAAGTAATTTCTTATATCTCTTATGAAGAAAAGTTTTAATAAACATATGTCCAGACTTGCTTTATTTCTGAGATAAAGGGCGTTAAAGTTCAAAAAAAAGTCAATATTTTATAAATATCCTTAAAACCTATTTCCCGATTTGGATAAAATTTTGTATTTATTTGAGACAATAAAGTGCTTGTAAGGCTTTACCTTGATTAAGATTATTGGGTCAAGTGGCGTCTCAATGGGTACCACAGCCAATATTATTGAAAAACAAGTACGCCATTGACTTTTTAATACATTTTTAATTTTTTTTTCCGCTTAAGCAATTTAAAATGCGAATTTTTGGTCCCTTATATATATTTTTGTATTTAGCTTTGTTTTTTTTAATTTAAGCCCCTCTAATTTCTTTTTAAAAGTAACCATACACAACATAATCATAACAGGTGACAAAAAGGTGTATCACGTAATTTGTTTAATTTTTAGTTAACAAATTATTAAAAAAAGTAATAAATAAAGTCAAAGTCGTCGTTTGAAATTGGCGTTAAAGAACCAAGGTTTAATTTAATTGGGACAGCAAAATTCAATTTTAAGGTGAAAAATACAAAAATAATATTTTGCCACGCAATATTAAATTTACCGTCCATTACCATCTTTTAGTAACTTGTTGAACTCCTAAGTTATTAGGCCGCACAGAAACCACATATGACAAATAAGCCTTAAAACAATATACCTTGGAACACTAAAGCAATTCTGGTGCCAATTTCTAAAATGTGAAAAATTTGCCAGAGTATTATTTCGTAATTTAGTGTCTTGGAAGGAAAAGTGGACTGCCATGCCAAATATGAAAAGGCACTTTAAAAGTGGGTCTTATATTTTAAGGCTCTAGTGTTTCTGGAGTTTTATATATGTGTCTGAAAAGGTTATTTATTTAAGTAAAAAGGTTAAGTCGATTTGGGTTTAAGACCAAAAGTAAAGGAAAATATTCGGTAAACGTGCTTCAAATTTTTATTTTCTACTTTTCTTTATTATTATACACAGCTTCCAACAAAAAAACAACAAAAGATTTTTTTTTCTATGAACAATTTTTTATTTTCGCTTTTTTACTTTTATTCATATCAAATAAATGATAAAAAAAATAATGTATTATTGACTAAACTTCTACAAATAAACATCTTGTCCACTTTTTTTTAATTTTGATTATTTTGGGGTTCTACAATAAGTCAATGTACACTGCGTGTCTAAAGGCAGAACCCCTCTTCCTAAATTTTAAAGTGTTCGGTATTTATTTTATAAAAATTTAAGGACATACAACAGACACAAAATTTTAGGCAACAAATAACAGATATTCATGTCAAACTTAAAACTGGGCGAACTTTAAAAAAAATGGAAAGGGTGTCTGGTAGCCCTGTTATTTCTTACTTACAATTTAGTTTATGTAAATTGATAGTATTCATTTGGGTACACGCTAAATCTGATCGGTTTTCCTAAAACAAATTAAAGAAAAAGACCCCAAAAAATTAAAATAAAAGTAACTAGAAGAACTAAAAATCGACGATTTGGTGGCAAGTCTGCCTTAGTTGCCAAGAAACAAAATAAATAAAAAAATTTAAAGTTAACTATTATTTTAGTTTTAAATTTTTAAAATTCAAGCTTTATAGTAGGAGAGCCCACGATGCTAAATGGGGATTTACTTGAGCGTCATAGAGACCTATTGGTTTGCAAAGCTTGATGATATAAAGAAAAAAATGGAATTTAATGTATATTTTCTCATCGGTGGGGGAAGCGGCTATAGACTTTTAAATATGTCAAAAAATACTATTATTATTTCGGCTTGTGAAAATTATTCGGTTCGTATCGTATTATATATTTTTGGTTATTCCCAAATTTTCTTTAAAATTTAGAAATACCCACGTTCGAAAATGCTAATCCGACGTTCTTTTTTGTAGCTCTCTGTTTCCTTTACGTCACTGTCAATTTGTCAGGTTAGTGGAATATACACAGTTCAACATCAAGCAACACCTTTATCTTTAATTAAAAATATGAATGCAGTTCTTTAAGTTTCCGTTTTTTAAAAGAACTTTTCTTTGCTAATATACAAGCATTCCAGTTTTTCCTCTGATTATTCTCAACTGCGTGTTAAGTTTTGTAAAATTCTGTATTTTTGATGTATGTTCTGTGTTATTTGATGCGTTTAACTAATGGTCTATAAGTTTTTCCTACATAAAATTTATCACATTTACAAGGTGTTTAATAAATAACATTTTTTGCACTTTCATTTATGTTGTGTGCTTTGTGTTTTAAAAATTGTGCAAATAATAAATTTTATTTCCTATTTGTTGAATTTTATTTAATACGCCTGAAATATAAGTAAAAATAAATTTGTAGTAGGTCTATTTTAATTCTATCTTGGGTTTAAATTTGTAAATTTAAGAAAGAAGTTGTTTATAAAATCAAGAGGATAATTATTTTGAACGAAAATGTTCAAAAAAAAATCAGTGTTTATATTTTGACTAAAACGAATTTTAATTCTATCAAATCAACTATTTACAACTCCTTTTTAACCATTATTGATTGATTAGTTAAAATTTAAGTATCTGTTTGTTTGTGTAGGTTTCTCCCTCTTACCTCGCTTAAGACACCCACGGTACGTTAGTATTTAGGCTTTTAGCCTTCGTGGTTTGTCCAAAGATAAAAAAAAAAAAAAACTGTATTTTTTTAAAGAACTCCTAACAAAGCAAAAGACAATTCCACACATACATTAAGTAGTCATTAAGATGGTTGATGCGACCCCCATTTTTTCCACTTTTGGTTCTATTGGCTCCATCTATTTTCGACGTTGCCGCTACGTTACCGTTACATAAAAACCCAGCGTTCTTAAACTTATCAGCCGTAAAGTAGGAAAGGCAGCGTTGCACACAACACTGTACAGAAATATTGAAATGGGTTCCTAATAGATTACATGCTAAATATACTTATTTTTTTGGGTGTTTTAAACAAGATATAGGTATAATTTTTTGTGGAATGTTTTAGACAACATACAGGTATAATTTTAAATACTATATTTGCCCTAAAAAGCAATAATGTGTCCGCAAAACTTATCAGGAACTTTTCTGCCTTTTGTTGGTAAAGATTCAAAAATTGAGTTTTAAGGATTTTTTTACCACTTTTTATTAATTTTTTTCAAACAGACCAATGTGTAGTATCTAAACATTTATTATTTAGTAATATTTGCAACACTTAAAATAAATGAAAAACATGTGTGTTTAGTTATAAATATAAAAGCTTAATTTGTATTACATAAGATGCACTTTAAAATAAAAAACGCTTTAACTTAAGTTTTACACTAGTTACCCTAATACCTTAAGTAAATAACTTTCAAAATATCTATAAAAATAATATTTTTGGTGAACGTACCAGTATATGTATGTAAATTAGTAAATATAATCCTTAGGATGTTGCTTGGGGTAAATAATTGTTCTTGGTGCACTATTACACACTATTGATATTAAAATAAAACCCTCTATTTTAATTAAACTGGGGTAATTAGTTTTGCAGCCCAGAACGCAACATGTTCGCCGCATAATGTACGCCGTACGCATCAGCTATAGGCGCACATTTAAACAATAAAGCAACGATAAATATATTGGCACCGGTCTTGTTTTTTGAATATAGCAATAACAAACTTATTTTTCTTTAATAATAAATTACAGGTAAACGCATCGTATAAACTTTTAAAAACAGGAAAAATATTTTATGCAATCGTTTAAACTTGTTTCCGTTTACTCATAAACTTTACTTGACATACCTACTATGCAGTGTTGCCAGATTTTCTCCTTCACGGCTCATAAGTTTAAGAAGGCTGTGGTAAGAACCAACCGGTTTAGAATCGACCAGATGGAGCTAACAGAAAGTGGGAGGTGACAAAAGTAAAAGAAGTTGGGGTCAGATTAAATGTCCCATTGCCTGCTTCTTTTATTTTTTATTGTTTGTGAGCGACTATCCTTGGAATAATGCTCTTAGGTCTGGACAATGGCATCTCCCATAACCTTTAGCATTCCTAATGCCGCTCAAAGAAGAGTTATTAGGCGATATATTACCCGTTTTTATTCCAAGAAATAAACGAGTATATTTAACTTTTCATCTCTCAACAAAGAGAGACTTAGTGCCACAATGCATCCTTTTACAGTTTAATTAAATAAGCCTTAGCTCTAAATTTGTTTTTTGACCTTCACATTCCAGTTTATCTCGTGATTGTTCTTAAATGCGTGTTTTGTAAAATTCTGTGTTTTTAATGTATGTTCTGTGTTATATTATGTGTTTAACTAATGGTCTAGAAGTTTTACCTATGTAAAATTTTCAAAGAATAAAAACCAATATTTTAATTACTTCTTTCTTCATGTGTATGAAAATAATCAACATCATGATGGATATTCCGGAAATTGGACGTGGGAAAATGAAGTTGGAAAATCGCCAAGACAGTAAATAGTCCCGCGGTAATTTTGTGTTTAAAGTCGGGCGGAGTTTAATTTTCTTAAATTGAATCATTTCGAAGTGAGAATAAAAATGTTGGACTTAGATAAGAAGCATAAAGTTTACGTTGGTTTTAACCTAAAAAGGGTTCACTGCTTCCTTATGTGAGATAATAAAGAGGATAAAAGATTTAATTTTTATTTGGAATAAGTAATTGAGGTTAGATCTGTCAACTGTGTTTAACTTAATGTAATATGTAGCTATAAAATATTTAGGGGGTAGTTTTTACATATTGAATTTTGTACAGCATAAAATTATTTAAATTGCAAGAATTGTCACGCTTATCGCAAACTAGCAGTTAACAAAAAGAAAGTTAGAAGTTAAAAAAGGATTGTTTTGGCGTGATTTTGTGGCATTCCTTGCGTTTTTGTTAAACTAGTGAGGAAGATTAAATCAACTATTTTTTTAAGTTTTATTTATGTTGTTAAATTAAAATATAAATTGCTGCAAAAACTAGTCGACAAACCATATACCTTAAACAACTTATCAGAAACTTTAAAACAAAAAGGAAGCCTAATCACAATCAAAGAGTTTACATACAATATATAAGAGTGACCACTAGGACTATGGTACTTTTTGCGAGTATTTTGTGTTTGGCTTTCATCCAGAAGTTTTGTTGAAAATACCTCAAAAAAATCCTAGAAGTTTGAACCTTAAAGTTGTCGGCAAGCAGCGAGCGGGTTGAGGCGTTATCACGGCAAGCACGCATTGGAACACGTTGTAGACTTAAAATCAGTAGTAAAAAGCCAGGCGGTTATCAGTTTTGTCTCACTGTTAATTATTTTTCTTTTTGTTGCTCGCACACTATTTAAACGACGCGTTTACGAAGAAATAGTTAATTCCGTCATATTTTGTATGACGCTTGTGGGTTCTTTGTAACTGGTTTTTAGTCTAATAGATTGAATCTTTACTTACGGCGACCCGTCGCGTCGCCGTCCGCCTGGCATGTCACGGATGTATTTTTGCCGTTGCCGGAAGCTTTACTATAAATATTAAGTACACGACCACAGCGTGTGAAAATATACAGGAACTTTGATTTTTCTTTAATTTTTTTATCTCGGGGGTATTTTAGGGCATTATTTTGTCCAAAGTCAAAATATTTTCAGAGTTGAATACTCTACAAAATGCCAATTGCGGCGAAGTCGCAACTCGTACCGGTGAGGTAGTACGGGCCACTATACCTTATTTTTTGTAAAATTTGCGTTTCTTCGCAAAAACAAGTAGACAAAGCAAATACCTAAAACTACTTATCAGAAAGTTCAAAACAAAAAGAAAGCCCAATCAAAATTTAAGAGTTTACATAGAATATATAAGTGTGAATACTAGGACTAGGGTACTTTTTGCGAGTATTTTTTGTTTGGCTTTCATCCAAAAGTTTTCTTAAAAATACCTCAAAAAATCCTAGAAGTTTGAGCCTTAAAGCTTTCGGCAAGCAGCGAGCGGGTCGAGGCGTTATCGCGGCAAGGACGCATTGGAACACGTTGTAGACTTAAAATCAGTAGTAAAAAAGCCAGGCGGTTATCAGTTTTGTCTCACTGTTAATTATTCCCCTTTTTGTTGCTCGCACAATATTTAAAGGATTCGTTTAGAAAGAAATAGAAGTACACGACCACAGCGTGTGAAAATATGCAGGAACTTTAATTTTTCTTTAATTTTTTTAACTTGGCGGTCTTTATGGCATTATCTTGTCCAAATTCAAAATATTTTTAGAGTTGACTACTCTACAAAAATGCCAATTGCTGCGAAGTCGCAACTCGTACCGGTGAGGTGGTACGGGCCACTATACCTTATTTTTTTGTAAAATTTGCGTTCCTTTACATTTATTTCTGAAATGAAAAGAGCTATAAAACAAATGTAAAAACAAATTTTATAGAAATTCAATTTTCTACTTCGTGATATTGATGACAAAATAAAGAGGTCGTTTTTTAACCCTTATTTAAACCTGCTTTGGACGAAGAAGTTATAAGGTTTTTAAATGGTAAAATTGATTTAATTTTATGCTTAAAATACGTACAATTTTGTCGCATAAGCATGTAGATTTATAGAGAAATGATAATAACTGCAAATCCAATGCGAGTACATATTAATTGGAACGAACAGTACAGTGTCACTTGATCACATTCTGTTGAGAGTATTTAGTATGCGAACGGTGCAGTGCTTAAATGCACTATTTATCTAATTCAAATGAATTTATACGAATTGACTATGTGAAAATTTGATTTACTAAAGTTCTATAAACCATTTACGCTCTATAGTGTAGTTAATTTTCAGGACTTAAAATAACTAACGCAAATTACTATGCTCTATTTAGTTTTAAAAACATTTAGAAAATACAGAGTGTTTAAAAATTCAATAATATTTTTAAAGGACCAATAAAACAAACCAAAGGCACCGAGAAAAACATAAAATTACCTCAATAAAAAACCGTTGTAACCGTTGAGAAAATCATCCCCTCGGATCAATTGTTTTAGTACCACATCTAAAAAAATATTATTTTTAGATTTTGAAATTAGTTTCACAGCACTGAATTATCATTTTATATAACTATTTCTTAAAAACTTCTGCTTTGTCTAAAAAAGCAGAAACGTTATTTAGAATTTTCATATGATATATAGGATGTAAATCCTGTATATCTTCTTATACAGTGTGTAGATAAAAAAATGTATTGGACTCCTAGAAACTATATAAGAAATGGGAAGATAGAAAACTATTACACGGCTATAATTATATTAACCTTTTAAACTTTATCTTAGTAAATTAAAAGTTAGCTTGAGAGAGGTGACTTTTGGAAACAGTATACTACAAAGATACAAAATCCATGTCATGTACAATAATGAACCACTACGTATTACCAGGTTACTAAAAGCGTATCTCTAAGAAGATAATGTCATAACAATAAATTAGGTAAAGAGTTAAAATCTAGAAAGTACGTATACGACCTTTCAACAGCATAAAGCCTCTTTAGAAACCATAATAAACATCAAAGTAAATTTAATATATAAAAGAGTAATATGTAGCGAATATCTCTTTTTAAGGAGATAAAAGGAAAATATTTAGTGTAATCACTCTTTCATAAGAAACCATAATACAGATACACATCAAGTTGTAATGTTTGGTCCTAAAATATTTACAGACAATTACCAACATTTTTTTAATATACACGTTTTAAATTATATATTGGTTTATTTAAAATTATTGTTCCTTTTAAGTTTCCTTAACTTATTCATATTTTATCGTAGAAACCATTAAATGACAACATGGGATCGCCCATGGCCCCACTAGGAATGCGCAATGTTCATCGATTGTATGAAAATATCGATGTTAGGTTGATGTCGATATTGTGCCATCGATGCTTGGGTACCGAAAACACTTGTTAACATCGATGTGTCCTTCTGACATCGGCATATTTGCAAACAATTACCAAGGGGTATAATTTAAATTATTTATTATACAGGGTACGTTTTTAAAACTTACAATGGGTATATTTTCTAAACCATGGCAAATACCAAAAAAATAAAAATAACGTTTCTATAATACCCGGGGCGAACATAAATAACGTATTTTTCAGAAACAAACCCTTAAGCTGCACCCCCAGTTACTTAAAAAAAAATCTTAAATGACAACATTCCTTATACGGCACCTTTTTGGAAAGCCTATGAAAAATACTTTTGTTGGTCATAAGGGTTTAGTCAGTTGAAGTAAAAACAAATACTACCCTTAAGTTAAAAAAAAAACTTTATAATTCATAAAGAGCATTAGAAAATGTCGACATAAATTAATAATAAATTAATAAAAATTATTAATAAATTAAAATATGTTTTCCTGTAGTGCTAACTAGCCCCCTAAGTAGTTCTGGTAACTTCTTATGGGTGCAGGTTACCTCTACAAGAAGAATTATTTTAATTTATTAATAATTTTTATTAATTTTATTTAAATTTAAAATGACATTTTCTGGTGCTGTTTATAAATAATAAAGTATGATTTGTTTTTATTTAAGGGTAGTATTTGGCTCAACACCAACTTCTTTATGGCCAACGAAAAGCATTTTTCATTCTTTCCAAAGAGATGCAGCTTAAGGGGTTGATAGAGGTGTTTCGAAAAATATGTCATTTATATTCGCTCCCCTCCTCGGTAATATAAAAACGACATTTTTTTATTTTTTGTATTTGCCGTGGTTTAGAGAATATAGCCATTGTAAGTTTTATAAAACGCACCCTGTATATTTTTATTTCTCCCACTATTCTCCTTATGTAAAATAGGTAGTCGCATAGACTTTTTACAGATTTAGGTATTTCTACAAAGCTAATAAATAAAAATTCAAATAACGACACAGGTTGGCATAAAATTCTTAATGTTAAACTGCATAACCAGAACAAACAAATGTATCCTTAATGACGAAATAAATATCTAGGACTTACTAAATTATTTTTTAGGTTTTAGTACATTCATCATTTTTATTGTAATAAAACCGTTTAACATAATTTGTTTTTACATAATTTATTTTTAAGTTTCTTGTTTTGTTGTTAGTTAATACTTTTCATTCTATTGAGTTTATTTAATGCCTTGCTATAACTAACCAGAACTTACCAACGATTTAATACTGAGGTAGTTGTGGATAAAATAATCAATACGCCATTTTATGGCGACGGCCATCTTGAATTTTGGTTTTTTCATAGTAAGCTCCACTCTTCCAATGAAGCCCTTTCATTTGATACCCATATTAAGGTAGTTGTGGAAAAAATATGTAATCCGTCATTTTGTGGCGGCGGCCATCTTGGATTTAAATTTTTTAAAAGTGGGTTCTATTCTACCAATTAAACCCCTTTCATTTGATACTCATGTTGAGGTTGTAGTAAAGTAATATGCAATCCACCATTTTGTATCGGCGGCCATCTTGGATTTACAATCATGAAAAAATATGGTTTATTGTATTGTCATCAATATTAAGAGTGTGAACCAAATTTCAGATCGATCGGTCGTCAGAAAGGGGTCGAATTCCAATTACTAGATTTGACCCAAACAAATAAATAAACAGGTAAAGTTAAGTAAAACCGAAATCACTCTTTAAAGTTTCGTACCGTAGTTAAGAAATAACCTGAAGATAAATTTGGAATCAAGTCTTTTTAAGCCTTAAACATACAGTTATTTTTGTAGAAATGTATTTTCTCATCAAGCAGGACTTTTTATGAAGAAGCACTTTTTTTGTTAAGTTATAAATTAAAAAAGTTTTTTATTTGGTAAGAACTACTGAAGAGACGCTGTATTACACAGAGGCAAGGTTATTTCGTGTGCATATAGAGTTGGGAGAACCTGCAAAACTTTAATCAACATGAAAAAGAAAAAAATCCACCAAGCTTAAGCCCTTAATGTTAATTTAAAGTACTTATTATTTAAATGCATGTAAAAAAGTTTACTTTTTAAATATTTAATGCTTAGCCCACTTTTTACTATAATTTAAATTATTTTGATGGACATTAAAAGCATATTTTAGGCTCCTTAAAGTGTCAAGCGGCGAGCGGAGAGTGTGAGAGCACTACCTTTAATCTGTATGTTAGCATTAAAGAATTCGTATTTTTAAATCAGGCGGCTGCAATATAGGTGAGCAAATAAGCCCTGCCGCTAGCCGCTTGAACGGAACAAATATATTATATATATACCTATATATATATATATATATATATATATATATATATATATATATATATATATATATATATATATATATATATATATATATAATATTAAACAGCGTTTTAAAATCAGTATAACTACATTACAATGCTACGCTAAAAGAAGCATTGTAATGTATGTAAACTGGTTTTAAAACGCTGTTTGCCACAAAATATCGTAGCCAGTACCGGTCACCAGTACAGGGATTTGACACTCTCTGCTCGCCGGTTCTGCTTGGTATCGTAGCCGAGACCTTACTGTGGAAAAAGTATCTTATAATTCAACATTTGCCATGTAGTAAAAAAAGTTTTAATTTAAAAAGTATTTTATAAAACAAGAGGCCGTGTAGCAGTATTTTTTTTCTAGTTATGCTCGACGTTTGGAAGATAATGCGTCGTTGTTTTTTTATAAAAAAGCCGCACCACCATCTAGTTTCTTTTTCTATTGTATTTATTTTACGCCATCAGTGGGAGATTAGGAAATTGTATTACAAAGCAGATTATGCGTGAAGGGAATTTTTTAAAATATTTAGTTTAAAAGTTTATGGTGTTAATTTTTTTTAAATTCTTGTCATTGAATCATCAAACATCGATTTTACTTTTTCAATGTATCGTTGCCATCGATGGTAACCTTTTGATGTCGCCATCGATGTTCAACATCGATGCTTGGCTTCGATGTCGCATCCCTAGACCCCACCAAATAATATTTTAGTCATATTTCTTGTCTTTTAATCTTGCTGCTACATCCACCTTTGTAGCTTGGCTCTTACTATTACCACACCAAATAAGGTATGCAGTAGAAGTTTATTTCCTGAATCATATATATATTGGTGTTTGAGGTCGCCGGCGACCTATCTTGTTATTTGCAGAATTAAAAAGACATATGTATGACTTATGTCAGGAAATCATTACCAGAAGAAGAAAAAAAAAGTAAAGACAGATAAAATAGTGTATATTCCAACTGAAAATTAATCGTGACGATAAAACACATCTACAAAAAATTAACTTATAAAATCAGTGTTTAGGGATAATAAAAAAATTATTTTGCATCATCCTGAACCTAAAGGGAAAGTACGTACTGCAAAAACTAAGTAGGAAACTTGATTTTTTTTACATGCTAAATAAAATTGTTACTTATACAAATGAAAAAATATAAAGAAATAGAACACACTTTTTAAAAGTACAAAGATATACAAAACAGAGCGATAAAATAAAATTAAAAGACTTTATGCTTTACTGCACACAAGTAATGCTTTGACGAATAATCATGAAAATCTAATGGAGATGGGCAAAAATTAATTTTAAAAAATCCTTTGTTACGTTAAAAGGCAATAAAAAGAAACTATGCGCAATGGTTTTTAAAGTTATCGAGATCATACTTGATAATTGAATCGAACATTACAATTGTTTTTTGCCGTTCAAAATTAAAAATACCCATAATTCATTGTTGGGTCATATGCGACCTATGTTATGTACAATATTTTATGCTGTCGTTAAAGGGTTAAATTTAATTTCCAGTTTCCTTATCAGTAATCAGCTTTTAAAAACACTTTAAAGTAAAATACGTGATTTTTGAGAAAAAAGTATGCCTCTTTGTTTTTACAGAAATCAAAAATAATAACAAATTTAAAAAAATACTTTTCGACGTTACCTAGTAAAGTACGTTAAAAAATAATGATAAACATTTTAAATGGATTGATGCGATAGTTTTGAAGTTATAATGGGCACCGACATTGAAAACATGAATAGTTTATAAAAGTCATACATCGCGTTGTTACTTGCACCGCTGCACACTGTGGCGAGCTTATGGGTCTGTTAGACACAATTAATATATCGAAAACTAATAAGGCTGGACATATCAATTGAGGTGTTTTTGTAAAGCTCTTTGGACGATCTTTACAATGATAATATAATATACAGAGTATTACATTTAAAAATATCATTATTTTTGGCTTTCCCTTTATATTTTAAGAGATCATATTCAATAATTAATTCGGAAATTTAATCAATAAACTGATATTTTTATGAATTTTGTAGAATAAAAAAAAGTTAACGGGGTATTTATTTTTGGACTTTAAGTAGTATTTTTACTTACTATACAGGATTGACTAAATAATACACGTGTAGGCAATGTAAGAAAAAAGAGACAGTCTAAAGTGCATACCGGCATGTAAACATTTTTCATTAGATGACTAATCGTATATCCTTTGTTGTTGCTTCACTGACCAATATTTTTTTAACTATTGCTTATACAGTATACAAAAACTGTAAATATTTTTTTATAATTAACCAGTTATACCAATGTGATCTTGAATGTTAAAACTATTTATAAATAGCTCTAATATAACTTTTCTTTCTTGCCCTAATACGGCAACTCATGGCTTAAAACAGTTACCGAAGGTAAGCATTAAAGCTTTAATCTACATTAAATTTGCTACAAAATAGAAAACAAATTGTAAATCTACTTTTTTATACTTTTTTAAAAAGCTTAGTAAATTTTTTAAAACAAATGCAAATCTGCATTATTTTCTCTTAACAAAAAACAATTAATTGATGGACAATAAATAATTAGATCCTTAAATATAATTATTTAAAAATTTACATGTATTTTTCTGTCTCCGTCCTATAAGACTCATAAAACCATTTTTTTTTGTAAAAATTCTTGCAATTTAGGCAAAGTTGCAACCGATATAACTGTTAATATACTACCTGCACTTTGTATATACTTCAGTGCGATAAGTTTTAATGATGCGTGGACATACAAATCTAGGATTTTAAAATAAATATGAATTAATTGGACCCATGCTAAAAAACTAAAATTTTTGAAGATATGCTGTATATGGGTTGGGCGTTCTTATCTATTCAATGGTCTTTTTGTTGGGTACACGCCAAAAGTCTATTTAGATAGACCAACAAAAAAGGATAATTAAATTAGGTTTTTTTCCACAAATCGCTGGCCTGTGCGACGGTCGAATCTACTTGGGTTGTACAACTTGTCGCACCACAAGTTGCATATGCTGTGGGCCGTTTCTGATTAGAATATGTATGCCCACCATCTGGGTGGCATAATAAATTTACTAGCAAATCAACAATATTTTAGCCCTAATAAGTTTTTAAGAACTGGCAACTAATTAAATTCCAAAACAACTTTGGTGTAATATAAAATGGTTGAGACGTGACGACATAAACTGTCCCAGTTGTTTTTATTTTTAACAGCAAAATATTTTGCCGGCAAAAATCGTTTAAGGCCGAGCGAAGAGCCATCGAGGCGCCCTTTGGTCAATACGTGACATGCCTTCCAATGCCAAGGACTCGTCGGCGGTTCCCTTAATACTATGAGCGATGGATAGTATTTTCGCCCCCACAGGACTAAACCTAGGAAAATATGGAATTTAGAAATTTGCTTAATTTTGTAATCGATAAAAAATCTGGCCTACTTTTGTTTCAATAACAGACGTGGTATATTTTAAGTTAAAAAATGATAGTTAGGGCTAAAATAAACTCTAGTGATAAAAAAATACAGTAATATACCGTGTATGCTCAAAATACAAGGGAAAAAGGAACCCGTTTTTACGTATATGCATAGATAACTACTACAAGACTAATAGATAGTTTTAGGTTCTGGTTAGTTAGTGTTTTATTGCATTTATGGCACTCTACAGCTTGATTCCTAATTTATAGGCATAAACTAAATAAAATAGTACTGAGAATTAACAATGAGCAATAATGAAAAAAAAATGGTAAAATATATTTACTTATTGGCTGAAGGACTTTGGTCGAATCGAAGGCCATTAGGTGTACCAGGTGTACCAAACTTTTAGTAGTAGTATATTTACTTAGGAAAATAATCAATGATTTTTAAATAAAAAAGTACGTAGATTTTTAGCAGAAATTAAAGCTAATACTAAAAAAATTGCCAAATATTGACTGTTACAGATTAATCCGCTAATTTTTTGTTCTTTCTAAAAACTAATAAATAAGTTTCGATGATATTTGGTTTGCTAATTAGTACTATAATATTAAATGGGATTTTATATTATCCTTATAATTAATATACTTAATAATTTCTGGCACGAAAACTAAATAGCTTGATTGTTTTTCATTATTGGGCGTTATTTGTGTTCAGAATTACGTTCATATGTCTTTTGTGAAAATTCGTTCATTATTTTTTTAACCTAAAATATTTCACTAACTTTATATATATATATATATATATATATATATATATATATATATATATATATATATATATATATATATATATATATATATATATATATATATATATACAGTGTGTCCCGCTTTTCATGAATACACCCTGATATCTCAGTTATGAATAACGCGATTTTCTTCAAATTTTGGTGGTGATTGTATGTTAGAGAAATGAAGTATTTGGCATAGTGAAAACTTTTATTCACCATTGGCGTGCGGTCTTGGTGGGTAAAAAGACTTGATTTTTTAGGAAAAGGATATTAGGGCTTATTCAATTTTTTTTCTGTCAGATTTAGAATCAGCATCCCCAAAAATCCCTTAATTTATATTTTCAAAATCTCAAGAACTGATTTTAGCAAACAAATAATTTTAAGTAACCTTTTTAATAAGTCCGTTATTTAAAACTGTGATATCAAAATTACTAATTACATCACTTTAGATTTCTGTATTTTTAACATAACTACCTTTTAAAACAATATAGTTTTCAACAATTCTTCTTAAACGTAAATTCACTTTTCTTAAAGTTTGGGGAGTAATTTCCTGGCACGCTTGCCTGATTCTAATGCAAAGTTCCTGTCTATTTCGCGGCCTAGTAGCATACACTTTATTCTTCAAGTATCCCCAGAGAAAAAAGTCACAAGGGGTAATATCCGGCGATCTGGGGAGCCATGGTTCTAACGAAGAATTTCTACCTATCCACTTCATAGGAAAGTTTACATTTAAAAGTTCCTAACTATCAGAGAATTATGTGCAGGGGCACCATCTAATTGAAAGTATAAGTTTTGTTTTTGTGCTAGAGGTAATTCCAGGAGAAAATCATAAAAATCACTTTGTAAAAAATGCAGGAAATGTTCTCCGTTCAGATTATCCAAGAAAAAGGTCCAACAAGGCGTTCGTTAAATATACCACATCACACGTTAACTTTTTCACTGTATTGATTTTTACAGTTAATATCACCCAGTTCGGATTTTCGGCTGCCCAAAACCTACAATTTTGACCAGACACCACACCGTTTGTAGTAAACGTTGCCTCGTCAGTAAACATTATGTTTTTTAGAGAATGTCTATCGTTAAGATAGTTACCTTGCAACCACAAACAAAATTCAAACCGCCGCTCAAAATCACCATTTAACAGAGTATGTAGAAATTTTGGTTTAAATGCCCTAATCCTATTGAGTTTCAAACACCTCCATACTTTGTTTTTCGTTAAATTCAGAATCCTCGCCACTGATCTTAAACTACCATTTGGGTTGTTTCGAAATTCTGCTAAGATACGTTCGTCGTCTGGATAGTGCCTGTGATTTAAATTGTACCTGCTTGGTCTTGTCTTGAAAACCGATCCAGTTCTTGCGAACAATCTGTTAATTTTGGCAGCAGTATCGTGACTAATTGGTGCTCGGTCATGATGCCTGTCATTAAATATTTCACTAACCTGACGCGAAGATCTTTCATTATTATCAAATAAACGGATAATTTCTTCTTGTTAGAATTACTCTTCGGTTTTGTGCCATTTTCGTAACAGTTAAGTAATACTGCTTGATTTATTAACAATTCATATAAATTACTAAATGTCAAACAAAAGCTTTTGTTTCAAAGCACTCTGCGATTAATTTGCTCAAAAACAGCACAGGCCATCATACCAACAGTAACACAGCGCGCGTATCTTAGCAAAATTTCGAAAAATCTTTATTATAGTAGTTGCGAAGTATTGAATTCAAAGGAATGATATGGAGGCGTTTGACACATAATAGAATTAGAACATTAAAACCAAAAGTTAGGAATAAATAATCTCTTAAAAAGTTACTTATAATAAATATTTTTTTCTGTTAAAATCAGCTCCTGAGATTTTGAAAATATGAATTAAAGGATTTTGGGGATGCTGATTCTAAATCTGACAGAAAACTTTTTTAAATAAGCCCGAATATCCTTTTCCTAAAAAATCAAGTCTTTTTACCCACCAAGACCGCACGCCAATGGTGAATAAAAGTTTTCAGTATGCCAAATACTTCATTTCCTAACATACAATCACCACCAAAATTTGAAGAAAATCGCGTTATTCATAACTGAGATATCAGGGTGTATTCATGAAAAGCGGGACACACTGTATATATATATATATATATATATATATATATATATATATATATATATATATATATATATATATATATATATATATATATATATATATATATATATATATAAAGTTAGTGAAATATTTTAGGTTAAAAAAATAATAAACTAATTTTCAAAAAAGACATATGAACGTAATTCTGAGCACAAATAACGCCCAATAATGAAAAACAATCAAGCTATTTAGTTTTCGTGCCAGAAATTATTAAGTATATTAATTATCAGGATAATATAAAATCCCATTTAATATTATAGTACTAATTAGCAAACCAAATATCATCGAAACTTATTTATTAGTTTTTAGAAAGAACAAAATAAATAGCATTAATCTGTAACAGTCAATATTTGGCAATTTTTTTAGTAATAGCTTTAATTTTTGCTAAAAATCTACGTACTTTTTTATTTAAAAATCATTGACTATTTTCCTAAGTAAATATACTACTACTAAAAGTTTGGTACACCTGGTACACCTAATGGCCTTCGATTCGACCAAAGTCCTTCAGCCAATAAGTAAATATATTTTACCATTTTTTTTTCATTATTGCTCATTGTTAATTCTTAGTATTATTTTATTTAGTTTATGCCTATAAATTAGGAATCAACCTGTAGAGTGCCATAAATGCAATAAACACTAACTAACCAGAACCTAAAACTATCTATTAGTCTTGTAGTAGTTATGTATGCATATAAGTAAAAACGGGTTTCTTTTTTTATAAACACTAGAAATAAAAAATAATTTTAAAACTATCTTTAATTATTGTAGTAATTATTTATTACTTGTCAAATCAAAAATCACGGTTAAAATCAAATTATTAAAAAAAAATTGAATTAATTATTTAGTATGAACATTAAATACATTTTCGCGACTAAAAATAATATGGTTGGTAGAAAAATTTTCATTATATAATTTTATTAAATAGCTTTTTAGATTACAACTTTTATATAAAAAATGTTTGGTAAATTTACTTACATAAAACAAAAGGAAACCTATATAACATCTGATAACGTCAAGATTCTAATCTGCAAGTTAAATAATTTTTGTCAAATCATTATATATTAAATACATACAAAGGGTCAAGTATGTTAAGACATCAAAACAAACAATTGCAAATTTAATATTCGAAGGACGATTAAAAAAGATAAGTAACAAATAGATACCAAATCTGGGTTTTCCGATTTTTGACTGCTACGTATTAAAGAAGTACCCCTTGTATACTTTTGGATTTTAAAAATTGTATTTTATTTAGTTCCAAATATAATTATTACGTTGCCACAATATTCAAACTATTTAAATTAATAAACTTATTTTGAGCATACACGGTATATTACTGTATTTTTTTTATCATTACAGTTTATTTTAGCCCTAACTATTATTTTTTTAACTTAAAATATACCACGTCTGTTATTGAAACAAAAGTAGGCCAGATTTTTATCGATTACAAAATTAAGCAAATTTCTAAATTCCATATTTTCCTAGGTTTAGTCCTGTGGGGGCGAAAATACTATCCATCGCTCATAGTATTAAGGGAACCGCCGACGAGTCCTTGGCATTGGAAGGCATGTCACGTATTGACCAAAGGGCGCCTCGATGGCTCTTCGCTCGGCCTTAAACGATTTTTGCCGGCAAAATATTTTGCTGTTAAAAATAAAAACAACTGGGACAGTTTATGTCGTCACGTCTCAACCATTTTATATTACACCAAAGTTGTTTTGGAATTTAATTAGTTGCCAGTTTTTACGAACGTATTAGGACTAAAATATTGTTGATTTTCTAGTAAATTTATTATGCCACCCAGATCATGGGCATACATATTCTATTTAGAAACAGCCCACAGCATATGCAACTTGTGGTGCGACAAGTTGTACAACCCAAGTAGATTCAACCGTCGCACATGCCAGCGATTTGTGGAAAAAAACCTTATTTAATTATCTTTTTTTTGTTGGTCTATCTAAATAGACTTTTGGCGTGTACCCAACAGAAAGACCATTGAATAGATAAAAACGCCCAACCCATATAGAGCATATCTTCAAAAATTTTCGTTTTTTTAAGCATGGGTCCCATTAATTCATATTTATTTTAAAATCCTTGATTTGTATGTCCACGCATCATTAAAACTTATTGCACTGAAGTATATCGCCTGTTTCCAAGAAGACCGGCATAACTCGAAAAATGTCTATTTTAACTTTTCAATGTCATTAAACTTAAAAAAGTAATATTATTTCCATAAAATCGGCATAAATGTAATTCGAATAGTTTCCGCGGAGCTCACCCTGATAATCGTTCTAACTCGTATTTTTCTCACCTTCATTCCGGGTAATAACGTCTCAACTCAGTTGCTTTGTGTTGTTTGAGTTGTGCCGGTCTTCTTGGAAACAGGCGATATACAAAGTGCAGGTAGTATATTAACAGTTATATCGGTTTGCAACTTTGCCTAAATTGCAAGAATTTTAACAAAAAAAAAAAAATATAGATTATGGGTTTTATAGGAAATATATATATTTAGGGATCTAATTATTTATTATCCATCAATTAGTTGATTTTCTGTTAAGAGAAAATGGTGCATTTGCATTTTTTTTTAAATTTACTAAGCTTTTTAAGAAAAGTATAAAAAGTAGATTTACAATTTTTTTCTATTTTGTAGCAAATTTAATGTAGATCAAAGCTTTAAAGCTTACCTTCGGTAACTGTTTTAAGCCATAAGTTGCCGTATTAGGGAAAGAAAGAAAAGTTATATTAGAGCTATTTATAAATAGTTTTAACATTCAAGATCACAATGGTACAACTGGTGAACCATAAAAAAATATTTACAGTTTTTGTATACTGTATAGGCAATAGTTAAAAAAAATATTGGCCAGTGAAGCAACAACAAAGGATATACGATTAGTCATCTAATGCGAAATGTTTACATGCCGATATGCACTTTAGACTGCTCTTTTCCTTACATTGCCTACACGTGTATCATTATTTAGTCAATCGTGTATAGTAAGTAAAAATACTACTTAAAGTCCAAAAATAAACACCCCATTAACTTTTTTTTATTCTACAAAATTAATAAAAATATCAGTTTATTGATTAAATTTTCGAATTAATTATTGAATGTGATCTCTTAAGATATAAAGGGAAAGCCAAAAATTATGATATTTTTAAATGTAACACTCTGTATATTATATTATAATTGTAAAGATCGTCCAAAAGCTTTACAAAAACACCGTAATTGATATATCCAGCCTTATTAGTTTTGGATATATTAATTTTGTCTAACAGCCCATAAGCTTGCCACACTGTGCAGCGGTGCAAGTAACAACGCCATGTATGACTTTTATAAACTATTCATGTTTTCAATGTCGGTGCCCATCATAACTTCAAAACCATCGCATTAATCCATTTAAAATGCTTGTCGTTATTTCTTAACGTACTTTACTAGGTAACGTTGAAAAGTATTTTTTTAAATTTGTTAATATTTCTGATTTCTGTAAAAACAAAGGGACATATTTTTTTCTCAAAAACCGCGTATTTCACTTTAAAGTGTTTTCAAAAGCTGATTACTGATAAGGAAACTGGAAATTAATTTAACCCTTTAACGACAGGACGCTCATCATTGGGATTTCGGAAACCGTAAGAGATGCAGGATCGGTTAAATGGAAGGCAAAGTTGCGCAATTTGATGCTCAATAAAATGCCGTTTTGCGTTTTAAAAAATTCCGAGTACTTCCGAAGATATTCGAAAAAAACCGGAATTTTCAATTTTGGTTTCTATTGTTTCCTGGCTATATTTGTTAAGATAACTTAAAATGAAAAACACGTTTTCATGGCCACTTTTTCTGCTCTATAATTCAGTGTGATTAAATATTGAATCTGACGTTTCGGCTTCTGGCGACCATCATCAACTTAATTTTTTTAAATACGGACCTGATATTTTTTCAATTTAATTAAATCCTTTCATCACTCTTAAAACACTATATATCGCCACTTTGATATTTGCCGACGTTTCGTACAGAAAATTCCATCACCAGAATATTGCATATTTATTTAACCATAATACGGCCCTGAACTACATTTTTTTAGGTAAAAGGTAAAAAAAAGAATAAACTTATTACATATTCATAATGTTTTTATTGCAACTCATTGCGATATCTAACAGCGGAAATTACGTTATTAACAGAAACTAACCAGCAGGTACGAATTCGAGGGAGAACTTCATTTTAATGTATGGATTGGTATGTGGAGGTACAAAATTATTGGACCTTTCGTTTTGACGAAGGGACCTTAACTTCCGAACGATATCTAAATTTGATTAGGAATGATGTCTTAAACGCCCTAGATAATCAACCTTTGGCAGTATTTCAAGAAATACGGTGGCGGCAAGACAGACTCCTGCCCACAATGGAAGGGAAGTAAGCTCCAATTCCTTTACCATATATTTCCTAATAAATGGTTTTGCAAGATGGCCCTTAGGAGCCCAGATCTTAGTCCCCTAGATTATTTCCTTTGGGGATATCTTAAGAACTGTTTATTTAAAAATGCACCTCGACCTTTAAGTACTACGACAAAATTTGATAAGGAAGTCGCTGCCATTCCTGCGAGAACAATAATTAATTACATAACATAGGTCGCATATGACCCAACAAAGAATTATGGGTATTTTTAATTTTGAACGGCAAAAAACAATTGTAATGTTCGAATCAATTATCAAGTATGATCTCGATAACTTTTAAAACCATTGCGCATAGTTTCTTTTTGTTGCCTTTTAACGTAACAAACGATTTTTTAAAATTAATTTTTGCCCATCTCCATTAGATTTTCATGATTATTCGTCAAAGCATTACTTGTGTGCAGTAAAGCATAAAGTCTTTTAATTATTATTTTATCGCTCTGTTTTGTATATCTTTGTACTTTTAAAAAGTGTGTTCTATTTCTTTATATTTTTTCATTTGTATAAGTAACAATTTTATTTAGCATATTAAAAAACTATCTAAGTTTCCTACTTAGTTTTTGCAGTACGTACTTTCCCTTTAGGTTCAGGATGATGCAAAATAATTTTTTTATTATCCCTAAACACTGATTTTATAAGTTAATTTTTTGTAGATGTGTTTTATCGTCACGATTCATTTTCAGTTGGAATATACACTATTTTATCTGTCTTTACTTTTTTTTCTTCTTCTGGTAATGATTTCCTGACATAAGTCATACATATGTCTTTTTAATTCTGCAAATAACAAGATAGGTCGCCGGCGACCTCAAACACCTAATATATATATGATTCAGGAAATAAACTTCTACTGCATACCTTATTTGGTGTGGTAATAGTAAGAGCCAAGCTACAAAGGTGGATGTAGCAGCAAGATTAAAAGACAAGAAATATGACTAAAATATTATTTGGTGGGGTCTAGGGATGCGACATCGAAGCCAAGCATCGATGTTGAACATCGATGGCGACATCAAGGTTACCATCGATGGCAACGATACATTGAACAAGTAAAATCGATGTTCGATGATTCAATGACAAGAGTTTAAAAAAAATTAACACCATAAACTTTTAAACTAAATATTTTAAAAAATTCCCTTCACGCATAATCTGCTTTGTAATACAATTTCCTAATCTCCCACTGATGGCGTAAAATAAATACAATAGAAAAAGAAACTAGATGGTGGTGCGGCTTTTTTTATAAAGGCGAAAAAACAACGACGCATTATCTTCCAAACGTCGAGCATAACTAGAAAAAAAATACTGCTACACGGCCTCTTGTTTTATAAAATACTTTTTAAATTAAAACTTTTTTTACTACATGGCAAATGTTGAATTATAAGATACTTTTTCCACAGTAAGGTCTCGGCTACGATACCAAGCAGAACCGGCGAGCAGAGAGTGTCAAATCCCAGTGTACTGGTGACCGGTACTGGCTACGATATTTTGTGGCTAAACAGCGTTTTAAAACCAGTTTACATACATTACAATGCTTCTTTTAGCGTAGCATTGTAATGTAGTTATACTGATTTTAAAACGCTGTTTATATATATATATATATATATATATATATATATATATATATACATATATATATATATATATATATATATATATATATATATATAGGTATATATATAATATATTTGTTCCGTTCAAGCGGCTAGCGGCAGGGCTTATTTGCTCACCTATATTGCAGCCGCCTGATTTAAAAATACGAATTCTTTAATGCTAACATACAGATCAAAGGTAGTGCTCTCACACTCTCCGCTTGCCGCTTGACACTTTAAGGAGCCTAAAATATGCTTTTAATGTCCATCAAAATAATTTAAATTATAGTATAAAGTGGACTAAGCATTAAATATTTAAAAAAGTAAACTTTTTTACATGCATTTAAATAATAAGTACTTTAAATTAACATTAAGGGCTTAAGCTTGGTAGATTTTTTTCTTTTTTCATGTTGATTAAAGTTTTGCAGGTTCTCGCCAACTCTGATAATGCACACAGAAATAACCTTGCCTCTGTGTACACTAACAGCGTCTCTTCAGTAGTTCTTACCAAATAAAAAACTTTTTTAATTTATAACTTAACAAAAAAAGTGCTTCTTCATAAAAAGTCCTGCTTGATGAGAAAATACATTTCTACAAAAATAACTGTTATGTTTAAGGCTTAAAAAGACTTGATTCCAAATTTATCTTCAGATTATTTCTTAACTACGGTACGAAACTTTAAAGAGTGATTTCGGTTTTACTTAACTTTACCTGTTTATTTATTTGTTTGGGTCAAATCTAGTAATTGGAATTCGACCCCTTTCTGACGACCGATCGATCTGAAATTTGGTTCACACTCTTAATATTGATGACAATACAATAAACCATATTTTTTCATGATTGTAAATCCAAGATGGCCGCCGATACAAAATGGTGGATTGCATATTACTTTACTACAACCTCAACATGAGTATCAAATGAAAGGGGTTTAATTGGTAGAATAGAACCCACTTTTAAAAAATTTAAATCCAAGATGGCCGCCGCCACAAAATGACGGATTACATATTTTTCCACAACTACCTTAATATGGGTATCAAATGAAAGGGCTTCATTGGAAGAGTGGAGCTTACTATGAAAAAACCAAAATTCAAGATGGCCGTCGCCATAAAATGGCGTATTGATTATTTTATCCACAACTACCTCAGTATTAAATCGTTGGTAAGTTCTGGTTAGTTATAGCAAGGCATTAAATAAACTCAATAGAATGAAAAGTATTAACTAACAACAAAACAAGAAACTTAAAAATAAATTATGTAAAAACAAATTATGTTAAACGGTTTTATTACAATAAAAATGATGAATGTACTAAAACCTAAAAAATAATTTAGTAAGTCCTAGATATTTATTTCGTCATTAAGGATACATTTGTTTGTTCTGGTTATGCAGTTTAACATTAAGAATTTTATGCCAACCTGTGTCGTTATTTGAATTTTTATTTATTAGCTTTGTAGAAATACCTAAATCTGTAAAAAGTCTATGCGACTACCTATTTTACATAAGGAGAATAGTGGGAGAAATAAAAATATACAGGGTGCGTTTTATAAAACTTACAATGGCTATATTCTCTAAACCACGGCAAATACAAAAAATAAAAAATGTCGTTTTTATATTACCGAGGAGGGAGCGAATATAAATGACATATTTTTCGAAACACCTCTATCAACCCCTTAAGCTGCATCTCTTTGGAAAGAATGAAAAATGCTTTTCGTTGGCCATAAAGAAGTTGGTGTTGAGCCAAATACTACCCTTAAATAAAAACAAATCATACTTTATTATTTATAAACAGCACCAGAAAATGTCATTTTAAATTTAAATAAAATTAATAAAAAATTATTAATAAATTAAAATAATTCTTCTTGTAGAGGTAACCTGCACCCATAAGAAGTTACCAGAACTACTTAGGGGGCTAGTTAGCACTACAGGAAAACATATTTTAATTTATTAATAATTTTTATTAATTTATTATTAATTTATGTCGACATTTTCTAATGCTCTTTATGAATTATAAAGTTTTTTTTAACTTAAGGGTAGTATTTGTTTTTACTTCAACTGACTAAACCCTTATGACCAACAAAAGTATTTTTCATAGGCTTTCCAAAAGGGTGCCGTATAAGGAATGTTGTCATTTAAGATTTTTTTAAGTAACTGGGGGTGCAGCTTAGGGGTTTAGTTTTCGAAAAATACGTTATTTATGTTCGCCCCAGGTATTATAGAAACGTTATTTTTATTTTTTTGGTATTTGCCATGGTTTAGAAAATATACCCATTGTAAGTTTTAAAAACGTACCCTGTATAATAAATAATTTAAATTATACCCCTTGGTAATTGTTTGCAAATATGCCGATGATCAGAAGGACACATCGATGTTAACAAGTGTTTTCGGTACCCGAGCATCGATGGCACAATATCGACTATCAACCAAACATCGATATTTTCATACAATCGATGAACATTGCGCATTCCTAGTGGGGCCATGGGCGATCCCATGTTGTCATTTAATGGTTTCTACGATAAAATATGAATAAGTTAAGGAAACTTAAAAGGAACAATAATTTTAAATAAACCAATATATAATTTAAAACGTGTATATTAAAAAAAATGTTGGTAATTGTCTGTAAATATTTTAGGACCAAACATTACAACTTGATGTGTATCTGTATTATGGTTTCTTATGAAAGAGTGATTACACTAAATATTTTCCTTTTATCTCCTTATAAAGAGATATTCGCTACATATTACTCTTTTATATATTAAATTTACTTTGATGTTTATTATGGTTTCTAAAGAGGCTTTATGCTGTTGAAAGGTCGTATACGTACTTTCTAGATTTTAACTCTTTACCTAATTTATTGTTATGACATTATCTTCTTAGAGATACGCTTTTAGTAACCTGGTAATACGTAGTGGTTCATTATTGTACATGACATGGATTTTGTATCTTTCTAGTATACTGTTTCCAAAACTCACCTCTCTCAAGCTAACTTTTAATTTACTAAGATAAAGTTTAAAAAGGTTAATATAATTATAGCCGTGTAATAGTTTTCTATCTTCCCATTTCTTATATAGTTTCTAGGAGTCCAATACATTTTTTTATCTACATACTGTATAAGAAGATATACAGGATTTACATCCTGTATATCATATGAAAATTCTAAATAACGTTTCTGCTTTTTTAGACAAAGCAGAAGTTTTTAGGAAATTGTTATACAAAATGGTAATTCAGTGCTGTGAAACTAAATTCAAAATCTAAAAATAATATTTTTTTTAGATGTGGTACTAAAACAATTGATTCGAGGGGATGATTTTCTCAACGGTTACAACGGTTTTTTATTGTGGTAATTTTATGTTTTTCTCGGTCCCTTTGGTTTGTTTTATTGGCCCTTTAAAAAATATTATTGAATTTTTAAACACTCTGTATTTTTTAAATGTTTTTAAAACTAAATAGAGCATAGTAATTTGCGTTAGTTATTTTAAGTCCTGAAAATTAACTACACGATAGAGCGTAAATGGTTTATAGAACTTTAGTAAATTAAATTTTCACATAGTCAATTCGTATAAATTCATTTGAATTAGATAAATAGTGCATTTAAGCACTGCACCGTTCGCATACTAAATACTCTCAACAGAATGTGATCAAGTGACACTGTACTGTTCGTTCCAATTAATATGTACTCGCATTGGATTTGCAGTTATTATCATTTCTCTATAAATCTACATGCTTATGCGACGAAATTGTACGTATTTTAAGCATAAAATTAAATCAATTTTACCATTTAAAAACCTTATAACTTCTTCGTCCAAAGCAGGTTTAAATAAGGGTTAAAAACGACCTCTTTATTTTGTCATCAATATCACGAAGTAGAAAATTGAATTTCTATAAAATTGTTTTTACATTTGTTTTATAACTCTTGTCATTTCAGAAATAAATGCAAAGGAACGCAAATTTTATAAAAAAATAAGATATAGTGGTCCGTACGCATATTTACACATGCTCCTATACGATGGCACCAGAGTGCTAAAATCTGAACCAGAACTAGCCAGTACACTGCAAACGCTCACTGATTTAGGCACCATCTAAAATAATGAGCCATCCATTAAATTATAGTGAGTAAGTTTTTATTGAAATTAAAATTTTAATAAATAACACGCACATTTTTTATTATTGTAAGTATTTTATATATTTTTGAGATAACAAATCTCCAATATTTATTTATAGCTTGAAAAGACTGAAGAAAATGTTGAAGGATTGCAATAAACCATATTATATATGTATATTGAACCTTAACCCAAGAAACAAATATAACAAAACATATAAAAACGCCAAAAATAGGAAGCGAACGAATATCTTTAAGTACAGTACTACCTCCAATGCGTCCTTGCCGCGATAACCCCCTCGACCCGCTCGCTGCTTGCCGAAAGCTTTAAGGCTCAAACTTCTAGGATTTTTTTGAGGTATTTTCAACAAAACTTCTGAATGAAAGCCAAACACAAAATACTGGCAAAAAATACCCTAGTCCTAGTATTCACACTTATATATTGTATGTAAACTCTTAGATTTTGATTAGGATTCCTTTTTGTTTTGAACTTTCTTATAAGTTGTTTTAGTTATTTGTTTTGTCGACTTGTTTTTGCAGCAATTTATATTTTAATGTAACAATATAAATAAAACTAAAAAAAAATAGTTGATTTAATCTTCCTCACTAGTTTAACAAAAACGCAAGGAATGCCACTAAATCGCGCCAAAACAATCCTTTTTTTAAATGTTAACTTTCTTTTGTTAACTGTTATTTTGCGATAAGCGTAACAATTCAACAATTTAAATAATTTTATGCTGAACAAAATTTAATATTTAAAAACTACCACCTAAATATTTTATAGCTACATATTACATTAAGTTAAACACAGTTGACAGATCTAACCTCAATTACTTATTCCAAATAAAAATTAAATCTTTTTATCCTCTTTATTATCTCACATAAGGAAGCAGTGAACCCTTTTTAGGTTAAAACCAACGTAAACTTTATGCTTCTTATCTAAGTCCAACATTTTTATTCTCACTTCGAAATGATTCAATTTAAGAAAATTAAACTCCGCCCGACTTTAAACACAAAATTACCGCGGGACTATTTACTGTCTTGGCGATTTTCCAACTTCATTTTCCCACGTCCAATTTCCGGAATATCCATCATGATGTTGATTATTTTCATACACATGAAGAAACAAGTAATTAAAATATTGGTTTTTATTCTTTGAAAATTTTATATAGGTAAAACTTGTAGACCATTAGTTAAACGCATAATATAACACAGAACATACATTAAAAACACAGAATTTTACAAAACACGCATTTAAGAACAATCGCGAGATAAACTGGAATGTGAAGGTCAAAAAACAAATTTAGAGCTAAGGCTTATTTAATTAAACTGTAAAAGGATAAATTGTGGCACTAAGTCTCTCTTTGACCAAAAACTAACCTGGGGACCACACTTAAGCAAAGTCACTCAGAAGGCAAGAACTACCCTGGGTAGATGCCAAAGACTTTGCGGAAAGAATTGGGGACTTAGTCCGAAGATGAATCTATGGTTATACAAAATGGTCGTCAGACCAATGATAACCTACGGGTCAATTGCCTGGGGTGCAAAGACGCTACAAAAGACGGCAATAAGGCAATTACAAAGTATACAGAGACTCGCTTGTCTATGTATTACGGGGGCCATGAAATCGACCCCTACTGCAGCACTGGAAGCGCTGCTTAATCTACCGCCACTTCACATCTACATACAGGGTGAAGTGAAAGCGGTACAATACCGTCTCAAACAAGGCCAGAGTCCTATCATAAGACAGGAAAGGGCCATACAATGGAGATTCAAGGAGGACTAAGAAGTCAACTCAGTGTGTGAGATGCCTTTAGACGAAATGGTACCAAGCTACTGGCTAAACAAAGGTTTTCAAACTTTAACACCAGACAGAAAGGACTGGGTGGCAGGGCCTCCCATTAAAGCCGACCTAATCTGGTATACAGATGGCTCCAAAACAGACCAAGGAGTTGGAGCAGGTATATATGGGGACAAACCAAGGACGAAAATAAACTTGGGTCTCGGACAACACCCTACTGTGTTCCAGGCCGAAATTGTAGCCATAGAACAATGTGCTAGGGAAATCATCAGAAGGAGCTATGAGGATAAAACCATAGTAATCTATTCGGACAGCCAGGCAGCCATCAGGGCACTCAGTTCATGCAAAATCAGCTCCAAGCTGGTGCGGGACTGCGTAATTGCCCTGGAAGAGGTGAGTGCGTCCAACAAGCTAACCATTGCCTGGGTACCAGGACACGAAGGTAATGAAGAAGCTGATAAATTGGCAAAGGAGGGGCTGGCAGGACAATGGTAGGTCCTGAGCCCTACTGTGGTGTTGCATCATGCCAGGTAAGGTCATCCATTAGATCATGGATTATGAGGGAATCACAAGACTGGTAGAGGAGAACACCAGGACAGCGTCAGGCGAAAGTCTTCATCAAGGCTTACTCGCCAGAATTTACAAAAGACCTTCTAAATTATAACCGGAAGGCAGTAAGAATAATAGTGGGTCAACTGACAGGTCATTGCAGACTGAATAAACACCTGGAAACTATGGGCCTGGCAGAAGAAAACCTATGTAGGTTCTGCCAGGAGGAGGAAGAAACCGCAGAACACGTATGGTGCTACTGCGAAGCCCTTTGTCGTCTGCGGTTTGCAAGGCTGGGTGAAGAAAAACCTAAAGCGGCAAGATATACCAAGGGGGCCAGTTGCAAGCTTGTGGAGTCTGATTAAACAGACCGGCTTGGATAGCGTGCTCTAACCTATGGACGGAGGACACACAATAAACCTGAGCAGGTTGCAGTGTTAGAGGATATGCAATCCACCTCCTAATCTAATCTAATCTAATCTAATCTCTCTTTGTTGAGAGATGAAAAGTTAAATATACTCGTTTATTTCTTGGAATAAAAACGGGTAATATATCGCCTAATAACTCTTCTTTGAGGGCATTAGAAATGCTAAAGGTTATGGGAGATGCCATTGTCCAGACCTAAGAGCATTATTCCAAGGATAGTCGGTCACAAACAATAAAAAATAAAAGTAGCAGGCAATGGGACATTTAATCTAACCCCAACTTCTTTTACTTTTATCACCTCCCACTTTCTGTTAGCTCCATCTGGTCGATTCTAAACCGGTTGGTTCTTACCACAGCCTTCATAAACTTATTAGCCGTGAAGGAGGAAATCTAGTAGGTATGTCAAGTAAAGTTTATGAGTAAACGGAAACAAGTTTAAACGATTGCATAAAATATTTTTCCTGTTTTTAAAAGTTTATACGAAGCGTATACCTGTAATTTATTATTAAAGAAAAACAAGTTTGTTATTGCTATATTCAAAAAACAAGACCGGTGCCAATATATTTATCGTTGCTTCATTTTTTAAATGTGCGCCTATAGCTGGTGCGTACGGCGTACATTATGCGGCTAACGTGTTGCGTTCTGGGCTGCAAAACTAATTACCCCAGTTTAATTAAAATAGAGGGTTTTATTTTAATATCAGTAGTGTGTAATAGTGCACCAAAAACAATTATTTACCCCCAGCAACATCCTAAGGATTATATTTACTAATTTACATACATATACTGGTACGTTCACCAAAAAATATTATTTTTATAGATATTTTGAAAGTTATTTACTTAAGGTATTAGGGTAACTAGTGTAAAACTTAAGTTAAAGCGTTTTTTATTTTAAAGTGCATCTTATGTAATACAAATTAAGCTTTTATATTTATAACTAAACACACATGTTTTTCATTTATTTTAAGTGTTGCAAATATTACTAAATAATAAATGTTTAGATACTACACATTGGTCTGTTTGCAAAAAATTAATAAAAAGTGGTAAAAAATCCTTAAAACTCAATTTTTGAATCTTTACCAACAAAAAGGCAGAAAAGTTCCTGATAAGTTTTGCGGACACATTATTGCTTTTTAGGGCAAATATAGTATTTAAAATTATACCTGTATGTTGTCTAAAACATTCCACAAAAAATTATACCTATATCTTGTTTAAAATACCCAAAAAAATAAGTATATTTAGCATGTAAAAAATTAGGAACCCATTTCAATATTTCTGTACAGTGTTGTTTGCAAGGCTGCCTTTCTTAGTTTACGGCTGATAAGTTTAAGAACGCTGTGTTTTTATGTAACGGTAACGTAGCGGCAACGTCGAAAATAGATGGAGCCAATAGAACCAAAAGTGGAAAAAATGGGGGTCGCATCAACCATCTTAATGACTACTTAATGTATGTGTGGCATTGTCTTTTGCTTTGTTAGGAGTTCTTTAAAAAAATACAGTGCTTGTCTTAGTTATTTACCCTTTTCTAACATTCCAATAAAAAAGACTTAAACAATTTTGAAAAAGAAAAAAATACAAAAACCTACACAAACAAACAGATACTTAAATTTTAACTAATCAATCAATAATGGTTAAAAAGGAGTTGTAAATAGTCGATTGGATAGAATTAAAATTCGTTTTAGTCAAAATATAAACACTGATTTTTTTTTACATTTTCGTTCAAAATAATTATCCTCTTGATTTTATAAACCACTGCTTTCTTAAAATTACAAATTTAAACCCAAGACAGAATTAAAATAGACCTACTAAAAATTTATTTTTACTTATATTTCAGGCGTATTAAATAAAATTCAACAAATAGAAAAAAAAATTATTATTTGCACAATTTTTAAAACACAAAGCACACAACATAAACGAAAGTGCAAAAAATGTTATTTATTAAACACCTTGTAAATGTGATAAATTTTATGTACGTAAAACTTATAGACCATTAGTTAAACGCATCAAATAACACAGAACATACATCAAAAATACAGAATTTTACAAAACTTAAATTTGTCAACACGCAGTTGAGAATAATCACAGGAAAAACTGGAATGCTTGTATTTTAGCAAAGAAAAGTTGTTTTAAAAGACGGAAAATTAAAGAAGTGCATACATATTTTTATGAAAGATAAATGTGTTGCTTAATGTTTAAGTGTCTTCAGAAAAACTCTTAATTAACTAACTCATCACCTTCAGAAATAATAAATATACAAGTATGAATAAAAGTAAGAAGAGCGATAATAAAAAAAAGTTTTTATTAAAAAAATATTTCTTTTGTTGTTGGAAGCTCGGTATAATAATAAAGAAAAGTAGAAAATAAAAATTTGAAGCACGTTTACCGAATAGTATATTTCCTTTACTTTTGGTCTTAAACCCAAATCGACTTAAACTTTTTACTTAAATAAATAACCTTTTCAGACACATACATAAAACTCCAGAAACACTAGAGCCTTAAAATATAAGACCCACTTTTAAAGTGCCTTTTCATATTTGGCATGGCAGTCCACTTTTCCTTCCAAGACACTAAATTACGAAATAATACTCTGGCAAATTTTTCACATTTTAGAAATTGGCACCAGAATTGCTTTAGTGTTCCAAGGGATATTGTTTTAAGGCTTATTTGTCATATGTGGTTTCTGTGCGGCCTAATAACTTAGGAGTTCAACAAGTTACTAAAAGATGGTAATGGACGGTAAATTTAATATTGCGTGGCAAAATATTATTTTTGTATTTTTCACCTTAAAATTGAATTTTGCTGTCCCAATTAAATTAAACCTTGGTTCTTTAACGCCATTTTTAAACGACGACTTTGACTTTATTTCTTACCTTTTTTTTAAATAATTTGTTAACTAAAAATAAAACAAATTACGTGATACACCTTTTTGTCACCTATAATGATTATGTTGTGTATGGTTACTTTTAAAAAGAAAATAGAGGGGCTTAAATTTAAAAAAAAAAGCTAAATACAAAAATATATATAAGGGACCAGAAATTCGCATTTTAAATTGCTTATACGGAAAAAATTTAAAAAATGTTATAAAAAGTCAATAGCGTACTTGTTTTTCAATAATATTGGCTGTGATGCCCATTGAGACGCCACTTGACCCAATAATCTTAATCAAGGTAAAGCCTTACAAGCACTTTAATGTCTCAAATAAATACAAAATTTTATCTAAGTCGGGAAATAGGTTTTTAGGATATTTATAAAACATCGACTTTTTTTTGTATTTAACGCCCTGTATCTCAGAAATAAAGCAAGTCTGGACATATGTAATAAAAACTTTTGTTCATAAGAGACATAAGAAATTACTTCCTTAAATTTTGTAGCCTAGTTAGGTATTGTATTATACAGTGTGCTGAATAAAAATCTTTTTTTTAAATTAAAATTTGTAAAAAAATCTAAAGTTAGGTACTGCGTACTCTCAAACTGTATTAGCAGTAGTAAGTTTAATGAAACTACCTTGGTTAAAAGTAATTAAAGACTGCTCATGGGATAGCTTATTTAAAAAATATAAATATAATAAAATGGGAAAGCACAAAGGAAAATTTGATTGGAATTTAAAACAATTCTTTTTTGTATATAGCAGAAAGGAATTGTTATATGCACATTATTATTTATAACATATTTGCCATAATAAAAAGTATATTTGTAAAATTTTAGGGTCCTGTTAAATATCCTTGCAGAAAACAAGCGGTTATAAAAATATATATACAGTAAAATGTTAAAAAATAGCATATCTTAATTAAATTTGTTTAAAAGTAATATAAAAAAAAGATAAAAGGTCATGATTTCATATTTAGGAAAACTTTTAATTATAAATAAATTTCCAATTTTATATTTTCTTGCACGATTTTAAATAGGGGTACTTTATTCTCAAGTACTTTGTGGGGATTTTTACCTGTGCTGCTACTCATAAATTATTTAAAATAGATATTTTATAATTAATTTATTTTATAGAAAATTTTATAAGAGACGACATACAGCAAATATTATGCAAAGAAACCCGAATTTTCAACTTAATGCATGCATTTAAACTCTAAAACAAACAGTTTTAAAACTTTGCCACACTTTATTAGCCTGGCTCATTGAGATACGATGAAAAGTTTAGTGCATTTGTTGTTTGCATTTAATAGTCCGACTTGTGTATATAATACAGTGCCAAACTCTATTCAAATTAACACCCTTATATAGAATATTTAACAAAAACGGGGTTAAATAAATGGGCCAAAAGAAAAACAGTGTGTGCAATAACGTTTTTATTAAAGTTGCTCCATGCTCCCAAACAGTAATCAGTAGTAAGTTTTATTAAAAGTTTAGGGATAAACAGGGTATGCCATCTTTTTTAAAACTATTTACTTAACCAATAAGCCGAAAAAGCATTTTTACGGTCATGTTTCAGACAAGAATACAATGAAACCATTAGAGCACGACATCTGGAAATTAATATTAAAAAATATCAGGTGCGCCACTGTTAGCTCCGCCACAACGTGTTGTGTGACTGTAAATACAGACAGGTCGACGCTACTAGAAATATACACAGAACTGATGAATTTACTACTGTCCGCTTCGATACTTATCACGTTTTAAACCGTATTTAAAAATAACGTCATTATAAATGTGCTCCAATAAATCGATGCTTTTAAACCCATGTATCAGCTGATAACTTTTAACCTCACTTTTCCTGTTGCTTTACGCAGTTTACGTTTGATTTTTCAGTTATTTAATTATTTTTTTCTTGATTTATTCTAAGAATATTCTTTTTCATATTTTTAACATTTACAAGTACAACAGCCTCTAGTTCACTAGATATCTGTCTCTTTTTAGGCGGTCTCACTCCTTTGCAGCGTTCTCCGACCTGTTTTCAAATACGGTTGAACACGCGATGTTGATGACGTCATCATTTACCGAAAAAATATAATGATTTTGAACCGTTGACAACGTTGACAATAAAAATTGCCTCAAATGAAGGGTCGCGGCGAATAACTATCAGAGTTCAATTACCATATTTTGTCAGTATTTGCATTTTAAAATTTAAAGTCGAATATTGGTAATGTAGATATTAAAGATAAAACCAAAAATTGTTTATATTTTATAGAAAACAAGTTAAAACTTGAAGTCCCAAAAAATAGACAAATATGGACTTATACGAACTTTTTATTTTCTGTAATTATCAATAGGTTTCATTATTTTAGATACTTGTTATTTAAAAGTGCTATTATTTTAGAGTTGGCAAAAATGGACTCTGATCGTTATTTGCCCCCGACCCTTTAAATAATATTTTAATTTTAAATACAGTTTTGTTACATTTGCCCGAGCCAGGCGAATGTAAGTCAATTTGCCTAAGTTTTTTTATGTTTCTACTACAGTGGACCTGTCTCTTTATTTTTTCGCAAAGTAGCGGTGTAGTAGTGTGCAAAGTAGATACTTTGCGCATGAAATCTGGAACATTTATTAGTTAGAGCAACAACACATAAACGTCAAAACGGACAAATACTATTTAACTTAATATTACAATAAAAATAAATCTATGTTTTTACTTTTCGAAGACACTCATAGAAAAAAATATAGTTTCTTGCACTTACGCAAAGTATCTTTTTCGCACTTAAAGGTGCTCGCCCACTTAGGCGACGCATCGCGACGAGTAAAAATTGTTTCGGACAAGTTTACATGTAATTAAATTGAACCCCGCCAATATAAGCGGCGCACGCTTAGTCTAAGTGGGCGAGCACCTTAAAGCTTATCCGAACTCCTCTTCACGTCGTTCGTCTAACTGCTTTTGCGCACTTCTAGGTAAAATAACTGTTTTGTGTAAATTGTATTATTTTGGATATCTTGTATTTTTAATTAGCCTGTACACACACTTAAACTTTTCTTTTTATTATAATAAGCGACTATTTACATCTAAACGTCAAGTTTGTCATATCATGTCAAATACGTCACGCTTTGATTTTTAAGGTTTTTACATCGCCTTCTAGATGTTAAAATTGTAAGATAAACCATTTTTTTTATCATCTAAGCTTTGCAATCAAATAGCTCTCTATGACGCTCGAGTAAATCACCATTTAGCACCATGGGTTTCCCTACTACTCAAAACGATATTCGGTGCTACACAATCGTGAACAGAGAAAAGCTGTCCATACACCCATTTTTTTATAATACTGTCACGAAGTGGCGAACCCAACAAACATCTTAAAATAATAAAATATCACAATAAATCGGAAAGCTTTAATTCTCCTTATTTTTAACTGTTTCACTACTATTTTTATAATTTTTTTCCAGATCATATTTTCTTGAAACTAATTTACTTACTTTATTTTTACTAGCCTATGGGCCACTTTTAATAAAAAAGATCCTTTTACTATTTTTAAAATATGTATATCAAAATGTTTAAAGCAAGACATCAAAAACGAATTAAATTTTCATTCGTAATTTATTTAACATGTCGGCTCACGTTTTAGTCTAAATTTTTCGCGGCCATTTTTTGCCAGAACACCGCACACACACACACATACACACCATAGCAAAACGACAAAGGAATTCCGCAGCACCACAATTAAATAAAATTATTACCGTGTGGGCGGCTTTTAACTTATTTTCCGTTCTTTCATTTAAAAATGCCTGGTTTGCATAATACTGGAATTGAATTCGGAAACGTAAAAATTCATTTAATAGTAGAATACCTAATAGAAAATTAAAAAAAAAGCAATTAACAAAAGCATTTTGATTTAAAAAATAATTAATAAAAAGTTTTTATAGAGACTCTATAGTAGAATATTGGAAACTTAGTCCAACAGGAAATCCCATACAAAATAAAAATCAGCAAATTTTGGTGCCTTATCACCACAACAAAAAAAAATCGGTTGGCTGCAAAGTCAGTTTACTGACGATAGTTGAATGTGACAACGTCGAGAGAATCACTACCCTTATCGCCGCAATTATTGTTGCTATAAACAATTCACTTTTCACTGCAAGCTCACGCAAGTAGGAGAGAAACAGATGTCAAACGCTGCCGAACACGGAGATTGTGCCTCTTTGTCGCTCGTTCCGCGCTCTCGCTTGCACTTCAAGCCTTAAACGGAACGCGTGAGGTAACGCCGCATAAGTCATGTTTTTGGTGCGTGCAGCCGGGTCCATCGAATTATAGACGTTGTCACGTCAAAAAACAAAAACAAAAAAAAACAAAGTATGTTCGGTATTTTGCAAAAGCTAAAAGTTTGTTAGTGCATAGTTTTAACATGGCTAGAAGCGATGGTGGACTATAAAGTTTGATTCATAGTGGCTTTGGCAGGTACCCAGGGCCGGATTTAGAGGTGTAAAGGTCTTGGGAAAATGAGCCTGTAGAGGCCCTCTCAAAGTAAAAGTGAATGATAGTTTGTACACAAAAAAATTGAAGAGAAAAAAATGTCCTCATTAATAAATAGGCTTTGTACCAAAAAAAATTTTTATGATCGGTTCAGTATTTCCGGAGATTAGCGGTTACAAACAAACAAAGTTACGAACCTTACCTCTTTATATTAATAATATAAATCTGTAATTTAACAAACGAAATAATATTCAAACATAAAATTGGCATATGTATATTGATTTATATTGCTTTTCTCACCTTTAATAATTTTTCAAGGTTGATCCGCCTCGCATATTTTGGTTCTATATAAGAAATGATATTTTTATCCAAATAACTATTTAATTACTTCTTAGCAACCCGGGCTGTCATTTTGCTCTTTATTATGGTAAGTTACTACGTTCAATTTTGTAATTGGGTCCCCGCTGCTTCTCCTCGAATATAATGGTTTGTGTAGCTGATAATGATATCCTTCCGGACTGCCATCTCGGCCCGGTAAACTGATAATGGCTCCGATAAGCCGTCCTTTACTGTACACTCAGTGAAATTGCTTTATCAGGCCTCACGTAGCAATAATGTCTCTTAATCCTAACGTTAGAGATAGTTTTACCTGAGCTTCAAAGCCTTGCTTTGGGTGTTGTGTATCCAGTTTCCAATTTTCGAAGCAATATTTTGTTTAAAATAGGGATTTTATACAGCAGCAATATTTGTATTTAAAACTTCTTTTGCAGGTAATATATTTTGTACGTGAGATGCAGTTTTATAACACTATTTAGGTTAGTAAAATACAGTTTATGTCTTAGTACTACAGAAAGAACAAAATGTGAATACTATATCAATCTATTGATGCAACGAATGATCTATTTTACTTCCTACTTGTTCTAAGAATTGGAAATACTTTTTTAACTGGTTGCTTAAAAAAATAAGAATTAACATCTGTTTGTAATTAACTAATAGAAATAAGTTTAATTATAGGATTTAAATACATGGTTGGACGACTATCTTATATGTTCAACTGGATATTTGCCTCAGGCCTAACAATGTATAATGTAATGTTAAAAACCTGGGTTTTTAAGTAATGTAAAATGCATAAAATTGTATATTAGGGTGAGGGAGATTATAACAGTAAACTAACAAATTAAGAAGAAAAGCCGTACTAATTGACATTGTCCGTAAAAGGATTAGAGCAAGAAAAAAACCAAGCAAATATCCTAATTTCTGTAACTTTACACGCAGACTCTACCACTGCTACTTGTGCTGCCCGCTGTCCTGGCCTAATAATTTCATATAAGCCTTTGAGGCTTTAAAGTCAGTGGCTGTTTACATACAGCTATCTCACCTATTGCAATATTCTTAGTAATAATGAAGAAATGCTGCCATTTAATTTTTTTCTGTCGTTAGTTGTTTAACTGGGGTAATTTTTTACATATCCTATTTTAAGCATCGTGTCGATTTTTTTATGCTGTTAACACGAAAAAGGTGAGTAAAGTGCTTGCCTGGTCATTAAGATCTTTTGTGACTCCCGCTGCTAACTTTCTTGCCCGATTTCCTGTATAGTGCCTTAGAAGAATTTAAATGTAATTACATTTGCGTGTTAAATAAACCAACCATAAGACATTTTATTTAAAACAACTACCATTAGCTGAAAAAACCCATAAATACATATATCCATTAGTTAAATGTTTTTTTTAATGCGTTTCAGCCAGTAAAACCACTTTAATAATCTTTTAAGTCCTTTTGGTTTAATTTAGTCAAAGTTGTCTTATCTACAAAACAAAAACTTTGCATAAAAGTAAGTCTATTTTAAAACTAAGCTCACTCTTATCTAGCTAGAAAACGGTTGACTGCTTTAAATTATCGACTGCCGTCTAAGCAAAAACACTGAAAGAAACAAATTAAGTTTGACACTGTACTTGAAGCTCGTAAATATTTCGACGATAAAAAAACTTATGCATTTTCGTGACTTGGTGCATAAAATAAAACCGTGTTTTTAATTATATTTACACATTTGCGTGTTTAAGACGATATGTATGTGTATATTATAAAACTAGTAGTGTCTATTTTATCAGCTTGTCCTTGCTATAAATTATTTAAAAAATTGCATTTTTATCTTTGGACAGTTCACGAAGACTGAATGCCTAGATACTAACGTACAGTGGGTATCTTAAATTATGTAAAAGAAAGTTTGTCCACACGAAAGTTAAATATTTGTGTAAGCGCTTTAAATTTACAAAAAAAATGCCAATTTTATTAATTGATAAAAGGTAGGTGCATAAAGTAATACTTTTTCCACGATCGTTAAAAAGCAGTTTTTTTATTCGTTAACATGAAGATAAAGTACTCCGTTTTAGTACACTACATATAATGTTAAAAAGTTACTTTTTTAAGACTGCTTTTCTACACTTTAAATTTGTGCTTTGTTTCCATGCCTACTACAATAAACTTAAATATCAATTTATGCAATGTAACAGTAAACGCGACTGAACCAAACGGTCAAGTTACCTTTGATTTCGTCATTATTTCCTTTAGCTCATGTGTCACTAGTTTTATAATTCAACAGTTTGCGAATAAACTTAATAAAAATATTTTTAAATTAATAGTAATATTAAATTTTAATGACTAAGAAATTGAAAAGGAATTTATACTGTTTTATTATTATTTCTATAAAAAGTAGGTACATACCATTTTCTAAAATTAAATCAGGGCATAGTTATAAAGAGGTTAATTGGCTTTTAAAAATAAGGAGGCTATGATTTTTTGTTGCAATATAATAGACTGTGCAGTAAAAATTAAAATTAGAAAGTTTAAATAAATGAAACATGTTTAATCTGGTAATTTTGAAAATTTTATGCGGTCGTAGAAAAAATATAGAATGTAACACATGCATAAAGTGTTTTTTTCTAAACTTTCCATTCGTAAAATCACTTTATACACTTGTTACATAAATTACTATTTTTACTAATGGGAAGTTTAATAGCACGAGCCGTCAGGCCAGTGCAGCAATTAGTCCCTGGACCAGTATTGAAATTGACCTTATGATAATAACCCTTTAAAATCCTATTTTGGGGTTCTTTTTGAGTCGACGACGAATATTCATACCGCCATACGGAAGCGGCGCTTTAGCCCAGCCTCTTAATGTCGAATGTTTCGGGTGTCTTAAAAGTTATAGAAATATAAAAATAACCAATTTTATTTTACTAAGGAAAAAAGTTGGGCAAAAAAATATCTAAAGAGGATTCTTGTGAAACTGATAAAAATGAGATTCTCTCTTCATAACTATGCGCTTCTATAGGAATTTTTAAAAATTGTATGTACCTACGTCCTGAAGAAAGCATACCAAAGCACTATAAATGCGCTTTTAATTATAGAGTCATTCATAGTTATTATTACCAATAATTTTAAATAATTTTTATTAAATTTATGGGCATGTCATGTTACAAATGAACCTAAGAAATAATGGCGAAATGAAAGGTAACTTGACTTTGAGTTTAGTTAATGTCGCGTTTACTCTTACATTACATAGAATTACATTTAAATATTTAAAGTGTAAAAAAACGTAGAACTGTTATAAAAATACCTTAAGTGCGACACCTTAAGATAGTTGTCGTGGTGACCTTGAATACACCGGACCAATTTGGGTGCTGTTTATATGTAGACCATATTCTACAGAAAAAAGTGCAAAGATTTTTGGGGATTCATAATTGTCAAATGTCAAAACGCTTACTCTACTATTGTTGCAAAAAAGTTAAGGATTCCATGAAAAACAACATGATGTAAAAATTTTAATACTGCCATACATTTTTATATGCTAAAGTTGGGCTAAGTATGCTTATTTTTAATTGGTTCTTGGCGAGCGTGGTGAAGGGGCTAACGTGCCAGCCTCTCACCGCCGCGATCCGGGCTCGAATCTCAGGATCGGACATCGAACTTTTAATTGCTCGTCACCTTACAGTTGGCACTGGCAAACCACTGTGTAGTATTCTGTCACTCCTAGGTAGTAGTTATTTAAAAATAACGTCCGTGGTGGCACTACCGCGTTGTCTAAAAGGTACTGTAAAATGTAACTGCATGTTTCAGTGCTTTGATAACGTTGGCGGAACTTAAAAATGGGTTAAACATCCAATAACCCGGCACTCACGGTACACTGGTATTCAGGCATAAGCCTT